>JARJLF010002820.1:0-28267 GCA_029378395.1 Mycena leptocephala
CCAGTTCATCCCAGAGTCAAACGGTCTTGTCTCGCAGGGACAGGAGGTCCTCAATTGTAATATAGATATCTCCCTCGAGACATTCTGTTGCATAAATCTTCCATTTCTAGTCAGGACTTTCCATCATCTACACTATAGCTGCGTCTCAGTCCGCGGACAAGGACTTCCAATCCCAAGAACCAGCGTTCATTGCTTACATGTGAATGCCAAGAGAATCGCCTCATATCCCACGCCACGACTGGTTTGATCTACAATCTCGTGATTGTTCAAGGCTTTAATGACTCCGCCTCGAGGCTTCCTTGTGACGGGAATAACCCTTAATCTGGTCGTTTGGGGTTAGTCAAGAAAGATGATCCGGAGTACCAAGTATCCTATCGGGCCATCCTTTCCCATGTCCATGGGAATCTCCGGACTATTGCTGTCCAGGATGTGCATTTACTGTTCTACAGAACTCCCTTTACTATGAGCACGCAGCCTGGCGCCATATCGATAGAATACGAATGGTGCAGGACAACCAACCACCAGACAAATCAGGGCAAGGATGGAGTTTCCCCATCCTGGGAAATGGAACGTGAGCGAAGGAGGATTTTGGTTGGCCACGCTCAAGGACGGACCGTCACCTAGATGAGCATACATCTCATCTGCAAACAGCGGGAATCCGAAGCCAGCAAACGCTCTGAAGGATGAAACTGCCGCTATAGCTGAGGCCGCATAAATAACGTAAGAGTCGACCTATGCAGTACGTCGTGAGAACAAGGCATATGGGCAGACGACAAGGTTTACCAGATACGTTTGAATGCAAGTCCAGTTGGCACCTTCGAGCGTTCCATTAATATATAGTGAAAGCTAAGAGAAATTACCTATGCCGATCGAGAATATGAATACCCCGAGGTCTGGTACAAGCCAAAATGCATGGGCTTGAACAGACCACCCGTATATCAACAGGCCGATTGAAAGGGTTGTCGCAGAAACCATGAGGAGGGGGAGTCTGCGGAAAAGTCAGAACTAAGACCATGAGAAGTACCCGGGCGTACGAACCTCATCTCAGGAACCCCTATACCGCCATTTTTTGTTTTCAGATGGAGATAGACCCGAGTCAGTACACGAGCTCCCAACTGTCCTCCAACTGCCAATACATGGGTTCAGTGACATGCAACGCCAGAGTCGATAATCTCACCGGTGGAGCCTAACGCAATTGCAAGATAATGAATACCTGCTATCCCAGATCCTTCGTTGTACTGGATCGTAAACACTTTCACGAAGGCTGGAACAGATTAATGTGAAATCGGTGGTGTTGACCCTCACTCACTAGTCAAACTCAAGTAGAGGACACCATAGAGGACGGCCATGTATAGAGCGAAAACTTGCACTATTGGTCCCGTGGCGAGAAAGACGATCGGTTTAACCATGCCGCGTCGCATCACAGTTGTCCAGGGGCGGTTCGAGTCCTCAAAGACTGAGCGAACATTGACATTTTCAGTCGATTTGCGAACGGAACGGGCTTTTCGCTTGAGGATTTCTGGGGCGTACGTCTCGCGCAGACACATCTATAGCATAAATGAGCTGGCGATCTTTAGGAATAAATATGACATACGAAGGCTGCAATTTGAAGGATAGTGTCGGCAATGCTGACACTCCAAAAGACCCAATGCCAGTTGCTTTTCTGTGTGATCCACCCGCCAACTAAAGGACCGGTTGATGGACCCACCTATCAACTTGTCAGACTTGAATTTCAAAACAATTCGAGATGACATTCAAGTGGAGCGATCGAGTATAATGACATTGCAATTCCACGTTCGGTTGGGGACCACATATCGCCGACGATAGCACCACCGATTGATTGCGGCGCAGCGCCTCCAAAACCAGCCAAGAATCGAAAAACCAGAAGCTGCGTTGGTGTCTTTGCGAAGGCGCAGATCGTATTAAAAACTTGGAAAGAAACATCAGTGCCTGGAGAAACAACCG
Source organism: Mycena leptocephala (assembly GCA_029378395.1). Classification (NCBI taxonomy): domain Eukaryota; kingdom Fungi; phylum Basidiomycota; class Agaricomycetes; order Agaricales; family Mycenaceae; genus Mycena; species Mycena leptocephala. Next base: position 1,966 of record JARJLF010002820.1, read on the forward strand.
AAAATGAGGCTCATACCGAGGAACCAGATATTCGACACCTGCAGGACGAACAAACGTCCACAGAGCTCGCTCAGTGGACCCCAAAACAGCGGCTTTGCGGATCTCACCACGCGCATTACTTCACGAAGTAAGTGACTCACACCAATGGCATACGCTAAAACAAAGATCGATAGCGTCATATTCTCCAGAATAGAACCTGGCTGGATCTTCAAATCCGCGGAAATGGCAGACAGCGAGGGCGAGCAGATGGAAGACGCAACAGGACTTACAAAAAAAAAGAAGCTCAGTTGCTGGATCGTGGTAGTTGAACGAAAGAACCGACCTTATGAAGGTGAAGAAGCTGACAACGACCGTCATCGTCCACCTGCGGTGATTAGCCCAGTTGCGAGGATTGTCGCGATCTTTTGGACCATCCCAGGATACAATAACTTGTTTTTCGGTGTCTGGATCATTTGCATGGATCGTAGCGGTTGAAGAAGTATGAACTGTGTTTACGTCGTGCGCTGCTGCTTTTTCGACGTCCTCAACTGCTATGGTCGATCCTGTCAGATTGAGCAAAGATATAACTCTGCAAGATGAAAGTGTTACTGGGAGGCATATCCAGAGCTGGAGAAGTGTAAAGTGAAGAAAGAGAATATTTGCGGCTGGGTGAATGGGGTGAAGGGGAGTTCACAACTTGTAGTGGATAATACGAAGGACACGCATAAAAGTTTGCCCCGGTACAGGGCTCACACAACGACGCCGCGGAGCCCGTCGCAAGAGAAATCGAAGTCCGGGAATGGCAATAGCTGATGCGAGTCCACGGCGGCCACAAGAAAACCTCGAGCACGGAGAGGTTGAGCATTCGTCAAGCGTTCTCAAAGCGAACAGACAACGGACACACTATCGGATCTGCGTATCACAGAGCAATGTCCCACCGAAAGAAGAAAGGACGATGTTGCCGTATCGTCTTTTCATACGGTTACCTCCGGCAACGGCTACCAATTAGCCGCTGCATTTGGAGCCTAAGTTATTTTGAATCTGAAATATGTTCAAAGTTAAGGTATACTCTAATAGAGACAAAGTTCGAAATTAGAAAAATTAATTATTGGTCGTTAATCGCTTTGTTGAAACCCTTTCGCATTCGGCGAGAAAGATTAATACTTGACACTTATTTAAATTCCTATCTTAAGGAGAAATGCTGTTCTGCTTCGCCTTTGTTTTTTTGCCCGCTTGCCTGGTTTTTTTTTATTATTCTTTTTTGCTCGCACAATTACCGATGCTATCCAGAAAAAGCCGGTACCTCCTCAGCGGCTACTCCAGGCCAAGGTCTTTCCTGAGAATAATTGCAATTTTTCAACCTTGTTTTCAACCAAGCCGTTGATACCCGACCCCACATCACCCCACCCAGATAAGATAAGGCTACGGAGTTTGCCGAACGACACCAAAAACCTTGTCCTTCCGCTTCTTCCGCGTCATGGATGTCCCGAGGATGATACGTTGGGCATTGGGATTTCTGCTCATGAGAGCTGATGGCTTCTCTCAGTAGGAGTGCCTGGATATACATGAAACACTCCGCAGTGGCAACACCGCAGCTAATTCAGGACGCCAAGACACGAAGATCTTGCTTGAAGGAGAACTATTACGCTGTTGCGAAAGGCGATGCATCACTACAACCACCGAATACCCATCATCATTCCTACGAGGGGATCTTTTCCCTGGTGTCTCCATCGCTCGGAAACATGACCCTGGAATGGAGAATTTCGCATCCAAGTATCGTTCATTGGCGATCCATTCTGAGCTTGGCTAGCTACGTTGTCTCCACACTACTGTGTCACTCATAAGGCAATTCCCAGATCCATGCGATCTGGAAGAGAAGAAAATCGTATTTAAATGGCTGGAAGATTTTACAGCACCCCATTATTCCTTCCAAAGTCTTTTAAAAAACATCCAATATGGTTATGGCGTATGCCTCGATTTCTTCATCCCCCCCTCTATCTTCTGACGACTCGACTCCAGAGCAGACCCCTCAACCAAATACGTGCCCCATCGTGCGGTGCCGTTTCCCCCAGGATATACCCGCCAGTGGCCCAACAAACGCAATACCTCGGCGCCACAATGGCTTTCTACTGACCTCCGCGACGGAAATCAGGCCCTCGTGAATCCCATGAGCCACACTGACAAACTAGAGCTCTTCAAGTAAGGGACTTGCTGGTCATCTTGTACTCCAGCCCTAATTTGCGTTGCAGAGTTCTGTTGCAGATCGGCTTCAAAGAGATCGAAGTCGCATATGTGAGTCTTTCTCGCGACAGATGTGTGAACTGACACATCTATCCAGCCCTCTGCATCTGAGCTCGAATATCAATTCGTGCGCTCCCTTATCGAGAACAACGAAGTTCCCGACGGGGTCGCCCTGCAGGCGATGATATTTTATTTACCCCCTTGCCGTCTAGCCCACACATAATTTCAGATTATCACTCCTGCGCGTTCCGACTTGATCAAGAAATCCATTGCGTCCTTGGCCGGCGCTCAGCACGGAATTATTCATCTTTACAACGCTGTCTCTCCCGTTTTCCGCGAGGTCGTGTTCCGCAACACAAAGGAGCAGACCATAGAACTCACTCTGAATGCTGTTCGCTTGGTTAAAGAACTGACCGAAGCAGAGACTGCCCGATCAGGTTCGTTTTCTCTTTTCTCTACATCCGTTACTCATTGTGACGTTTGGGATCTGTTTCAGGGACTAAATTCACCCTTAATTATTGCCTGGAGACTTTCTCCCAGACCGAGCCTGAATTTGCGGTTGAGCTCGGAAACCAAGTTCTCGAAGCTTGGGGGAAAGCTACACCGGATAACAAAGTCATCTTCAACCTTGCCGCCACCGTGGAATGTGCCCCGAGTAATCATTACGCGGACCAGGTAAGTCGCTGTCATCGGTGCAGTGTTGGTTGCATTCTGATCAACACGGACTAGGTGGAATATTTCGGCACCCATATCAACCAGCGAGATAGTGTCGCGCTCAGCATTCATCCGCACAATGACAGAGGTACGCGAAAAGCTTCAAGTTCTGGTCGCCGTCTTATATTTTCTGTCTTGCTAGGCACTGCCGTCGCTGCCACCGAGCTTGGCCTCCTCGCTGGAGGTGATCGTGTTGAAGGGTTAGTTTATTGAATTTGATTTAATTCGAATTAAATTTCTGAATTTCCCTAGGTGTCCATTGGGGAACGGGGAACGTACCGGCAACGTCGATCTCATTACGCTTGCCCTCAACTTCTACTCCCAGGGCGTCTCGCCGCACCTCGACTTCTCGAACCTCTCGGAGATCGTCACCGTCGTGTGCCGCGTCAACGAGATGGCGGTTCCCACCCGGTATCCCTACGCCGGCAGCTTGGTCTTCTCTGCGTTCGCCGGGACTCACCAGGACGCTATCAAGAAAGGCCTGGATGCCCAGGAGAAACGCTGGCTCGCCGTCGATCGGTCTGGTGAAGGTATTAAATCGTGGTCGATGCCTTACATCCCTATCGACCCGAAGGATCTGGGCTATAGTTACGACAATCTCATCCGTGTCAGCAGTCAGAGCGGCAAGGCCGGAGCGGCATATATCATCAAGCAGAGTTTGAAGCTTGAGCTTCCCCGCCGGATGCAGGTGTCGTTCTATGGTATCGTTCAGACAGTGGCGGAAAAAACTGGCAACGAGATGACGGTTTCTTTGATCGTCGAGACGTTCAGGAAGACGTACATTATCGGGGCTAAGCCGCTCGGTCGTCTCCATCTCGAGTCCTATCGTCTCTTCCCTTCCACTCCGGACGCCCAGTCCTCTCCCATGTCCTACTCCGACGACATACTGACTTTTGTCGGCTCTTCCAACGACCTGGCCACTGTGACTCCATTGCGCTTCGAAGGCCGGCTGTCTGTGGATGGCACAGTTCGCCCCATCCAAGGCAGTGGCGCCACCCCGGTTCTCGCCATCATCGACGCCCTCCAGTCGAGTCTCGCCGTCCAACTCGTCGCTGGAGAGTTTTCTGCCCATGCTGTCGACACCAAAACGTGCAGCTATGTTGAAATGCACCTCTCCACCGACTCTCCGTCCAAGTCCGGTGCCGGTAGCGTCTGGGGCGTCGGGATCTCTTCTGATGTTGCCACATCTAAGTGTCGGGCGGTTGTCAGTGCCGTCAACACCTTAATTGGATCCAAGGTGCTGCCTCCTGCCAAGAGGGTGTACCAGCGTCCCTCGATCTTGAGTGGACTCGACAGCGGGAGCTGGCTCGGAATCGTCAGCTTGCGAGCTGGACATGCCCCCGTGACCCCGAAAGGAACAGAGCAGCGAATGCTTGAAGTGTCGTCTTGATCTTGTCTTAGATATTTCTTCTTATTTTGATCCTGAATACGGTTATAGCCAGTAGGAAAATGTATGTTAGCATTCAGACAATCTTGATTCCTGTATAATACAATATAATACCCGAATTCCGTGACATGTTAATTTCAGCATGGAAAAACGCCGATGGAAGAGCACAAAGCAAAATTGAATCTGACGTCACACTAGATGACCGCATTGCAATTGGCCGCACGAAGTTGGTTGAACAGGAAGGTCTATCCTGACACTCGGGTTACAAAATGGACGCCCATATTGGGTTACAGAAGTGTTAGTGTGACACGGTTTGAAATGCCCGAGATCTCCGAGTAGCAGCCTAGGGTGGGTGCTGAGGCCTGAGGATCAATTTTTACCTACGAGAAGTCGTCAAAAAGTCAGAATGCGGTCCACGAGCGGCAATATTGAGGGCGCGCATCGTAGTGAAGGAAGCCAAAAGGAAGCGGCCAAGGATGGCAATGGCTGTGCAAATCCCCGAACAATCTGTCAAATGCCGTAGGACTCTGATTTAAACACAGACAAATAGCCATCACTTCTCCCCCAAGAAATTCGCTCGACCAACGTCCATCGCAATGACCCGAGCTATTGTCTTTGTGCTGAACTGTTCTGTGGTTAGCTGGCGTGAGATTTGTGTTGATCCTGCAGCAGCTCCCAGGTGCATTGACCGTGCAATCCTGTATGTGACCGTCATTGCGACGACTCGGACGATATCATCATATGCGTGTCAGTTGGCGAATCATTTAAACTCCAGAGATTCATCATCTCCGCCGATGATTTCCAAAAATTCCTCGGACTGAGAACATTGGGGCACAGAAACCAGGCCAAAACAATGCGAGATTTTTCGTGTCTCTGGGGCTTGCGAAATATGAAATCCTCTTCCGCATTTATTTCGCAGAGAATAGAACACTGAATCAAATATAAATCGACGCTCTGAAAGACGGTAGCATATATATTAGCTCGTTTGTGTTGTTGTTTCTGTCTTCCTTTTTCCATAAAATCTACTGACTGCCGCACCTGAACAGCGTTGAAGTAATTATTCATCGGCCTGCCCAGAACTCGTCAAAGTCCTCCGAATCGCGGATATCTCTCGCACTGGCTAGTGAGATTCCTGTCAGTAAGATAAACCAAATTTGATCATAGAACATTCACCTGCATCTCGTGCAACCCTCTCCGTCACCGTTCATCCTTTTCGGATTTCTGCCATCGAAATATAATTGCGTCGCTGTCGACCAAAGCGCCGCCAGGCCCGGGCACCTCGCCGTGAGGGTATTGCGCAGGAGCACAATCTGTTGCAGGCTATGGATAGTCGGGCTGTAGTTTGCCGTCCCGGGAACCGTGAAGTTCCACGAGAGCGCGAGGCGCTCTAAGGTCGACGGCACCGCAGATGGATTGCACGCAAGCGTTTGGATCATTATTGTCGCCTATAGAATGTTCAAAATCCAATGTCCTTATGATACCGAGATGGGTACTACGCACCGACAGATGCCAGTGGAGGGAGATTGAAATTCGAAGCTCCTTGAGTTGCGGGAAGAGCCGAAGCAGCATAATGAACTCGTCATTGGCGAAATCAAAAACGGTCACGTCCAACGAGGTGACGTTGTTGTGGACTGTACTCGTTTCAGCTCATCGATGAGCTTCTCTGCACGGCAGATCTTTATGGTGAGGCGTGTGAGGGCGGGCCGACCTAGGAACATATGCAGGTGTCGTAGGAGCCGGTGTATTCAGCGAGTGTGGGCAGCATTTTTGACAGAGATCCGGCGTCGCTAGGCAGCAACCCTGACATTACTTCCAATGAGAAAGATTGAACGGTGGGGAATTTGGCCAGAATCGAGCAGTTCTCGGACATCGTTTCGAGCGACATCCCGACGGACAATTTGTGTACACGGGGGAAACGCGGTACGTTATCGATGATGTTGTCAAAAAGCGGGCCGCAAGGAAATGCTGTAAATTGGCATAAGTGGTCCGGGTGGAGCATCAGGACCCAGCGACTAGGATCTTCGAAACGTCGACCGTCCCGATATACGAAGGAGGTTATTCTCAAAGTTAGACCTGAGGGATCGATCCGCGCATCGCTACTGACAGAGCAGTGGTCGATGTCGAGATGTGTTAGGAGGGGCAGGCTGCACAAGCTCTCCACACATTTCTGGCTAAATTCCACCCTGAATGCATGGATCCGGCGGAGACCTGAGAAGCGGGGAAGTCTTTCGAAGATCGCATCTAGGAGTCGCCGCGAGTATTGGTGGGATATATGACCGGGATCCCCCGTCCCGGGAGTGATGTGGCAGGTGCGAACGAAGGATGATATTTCCGCCGAGGACCAGAATTTGAGGCGTTTAAGGGCACGCTCAACGATCGGAGTTGGGGCGAGATACATCAAGTAGAGGGTGGGATGTGCAAGAAGTGGATGCCAATCAAAGTCCGCAAAGCGGAGCGGTCGCGTTACAAAGCGTAGGGCACGGCAGGTAAGGGAAATCTGGGCGAGGCATTGTTTCAGAGAATGCCTAGGAAGATGGCTGAAAATCTCGAGCCACAGCTCGTTTGGAAGTCGGTTGTTCCCACTCATACTCTGGGACCGGTGGGCGGTGGCGGTGGCTAAGGTCAAGACAAGGTGGTGGGAGAGTTGGGAAGAGGTTGGCAGTGTTTGGCTGTGGCGGCTTTGTTGGTGCTTGCCGCCACCAGGATCAGCGGGCCGCGATTGGGTTACTTATTTCATCGCACTCCCCAGCTCTTGAACCGGCGGGTGATTTCCTGGGCTAGGATTCCGGACAGAAACTTGAAGCCAGCTGCTTGAGAGTCCTCAAGCCCCGACGAGGAAGCCTCAATAATGGAAGGAGCGCGCCCGGAATCGTACACGCTCCATGCACCGTGTCCGAGTCATCTTGTGGCTGGAAACTGATTCATGAAGAATAGCTACCCCTTTCTGCCCTTATTTCCCACCTCCGCCTCATCGAAACTCTAACACACTGAAAAGCTAAGGTGCCATTAGCCCCAGTCCAAGCCCAAAGTACATACCTGACTCCATAGCGGCTCTCGCTTACTTTTTCCGGCGTCCTCCACATCCCTACATTTCAGCGCTATATCCGGCTGAAACGCATCATCAGAAGTAGACACATTACCGGCCTGTCCATCCAAATTCGGCTGCACGCTCTGCTCTGGGTTCGGCTCGATACCATTCAAGCGGAAAGGCTTCTAGTGCCGGAATTCTACGGTACTCATGCACTCACCTGGATCCCGTCTCAAAGCACCTTGTATTTTAGTTATCCTCTCTTGATTCGTTGTCTCCCGGCCCCTTCGCACTGTTCCCCGCTCACTCTCTCGTTGCCCGGCGGCTCCTGTCTGGAGCGTGTTAAACCGCAATAGAAGTTGTTATGCTCAATCCATTGTCTCGACTCCGGGCGGGTCTGGAATATTTTGCGCCGAGTTAGAGCAAGAATTTTCGCAGAATTTACTTTCTTATCATTTCACGCTCTGGTTAAATCCGCAAGACGGCCGAATCGGCTTCATGTGTTCGCAAGACGGTGTTTCTTACGATAAGGACACGGATCCACTAGCAAAAGTTCTCCGTGGCGCAGAAGCAAGAAAAACGTCGAACAACAGCGACTAATGTCCTCGGAAAGAAATTTCTTGTGCCAGCTAATCATGAAACGGCAGCCTGCGTGGGCACAGGTTGGGCACAGGTATATATATTTTCCAGCTCTGCATGGCGCGCAAGACGTACGCCCCTACCTAGCGTGTCCAGAAGTTGTCTTACCATTGGCCGTCCCAAGTGTTCCCATAGAATCACTCCTTGTGACCCCGCCATACTGATCTGACAAGCACATCTACTGCGGAAACGAACACCGCTGCCAAATTTCGACTGCGGATTTGGTGATGTCAATTCAATCGTGGTTCATTTTTAACGACGTGCCCTGTTATGGTATGCAAGTCTCTCACACAAGTATCTGGACTTTGCTTGAGGACGTCGGAAGCAATTGCACGGACTTGCCCCCTGATCTATCAGTGGTGTTCCTGTGCCCTCGCCAATCCCCGGGCCGCTAGGATGGTAGAGAATATACCGTTGTAAAAGCGCGGCTACTTCCGGCATCCCAAATGGCATTTAAACGTCAGCTAACTTCAGAGGCTTGCCCACGCCTATCTGCCATCCGTGCCCCGCATTAAATCTCTCGAAATGCAGATCCACCCCATCGTTTTGGCGCTTGCGCTCTCCTTCGCATCGCTCGTAGCAGCCCAGGTAAATCTAGCTTCTCTCGCGCGCCCTCCACATAAAGCGCCTCTGATGATCTCCTTTTAGTCCGACTCCGGCGCTGTGGGCTATGGGGCGGCTGCGACTCCCAGTGGATTGAATGCGGCAACGCCCCCCTACGGCACCGCTGCCGTAACCCCGACCTTCTATGCCACCTCCGGTGAGGCGATTCCATCTGGCGGCGGCATATCCAAGGGAGCGGTCATCGGTGCGGCCGTCGGCGGCAGCCTCTCAACCTCGCTCGTCATCCTCGCCGGGGTGCTCTTCTGCCTGCGCTACCGTGCCCGCGAGACGATGGTAATTGCCGTGGAAAGCGCCCACACCGCGGACATTAGCAGTCGGTGCGATCAGTTGGAGCGCGAAGTGCGCGGGCTGCGTGAGCAGCTCGATCGTCTAGAGGCGCGGCGCCTTGCGGGTGAATACGGATATGGCGGTGGAGCGGTGTTGTACACGCACGAGAAGGATGCGGACCTCACCCTGGGTACGGAGAAGAAGGACAGAAAGGAGAGTCTACCGACGTATGCGGACTGAGGCGTGGGGCTCCATGCCCGACTGGGCGGAATGAACTGGAAGACACAATTTTTTCTGCTGTACGACTGGATTAGCGACCTTACAATGTATTGTAGGTGGAGATCTCTGAACAATGCTACCAAATACCTTCATGCGGAAATGGCAGTTTCCTCTATGAGTAGGAATATGAAGAAATTGTGAAGAAATCACAAACGCTTCTCTGAAGTAAAACTGAAGCCGACTCCCCTGCTCGAGCGTCAGCTTGCCCTAAACCGGAAACCGATCCGGCTACGGGAAAACTGTCGTTAGACAGCAAGTAGACAGACTAGAGTTGATCTGGTTTGAATTTACTATTGATTTCAAATCAATTTCAAATTTATTTACTATATTTTTTCGTTCAATTTGTGGTCAATTTGTCAGGGCGCTGGAACTCACTCGATCTCGCAGCTGGACGAGGCGACGAATTGGTTCAAAATACTTGTCCCCGTCCCTTCCGCCGTCGAATTAAATGAAAAAAATACGCGCCGGGCCACGCCAGGCACTGCCACATGTCGACTCCCGTTTGCGCAACCTTGTTTGAGATCAATGGCTTTGTCAAACAAATACAACTTCAAAGCTGTGCTCATCTTCTCGTCCCAACGTTGCACAAACCGTCGCCAAGCCCAATGCAGGATGAAGAAAAGGGCAATATTTCAGTGAACAGAGGTGACACTGTGATCTTGCTGACTCATGGGAAGCACAGAAGCTGATGGCGAAATGATTCACAGCGGGCATTCCGACCCCGGACGTGTATGAAGCTCGCGATGAGGCCGCAACATCAAAACTGTGGGGGGTCTATGTACTAGAGGCGGAGAAATACGACAAAGCTCTCGTTGAGAGCTGGCGAAGTGATATGGAAGGAATGTTAATATTTGTATGGTCTTATTTTCTATTATTCATAGAGCACTGACAAGGTCACCCAACCGCAGGCAGGCCTATTCTCTGCCAGTTTGACGGCGTTTCTCATAGAGAGCTATAAAACTCTCAGACCCGACTCAGGCGATGCAACAGTTCTTCTCTTGACGCAGATTTTGGCGCAACTTAACCCCACGGCGAACGGCAGTACCGTCGGCGTGCCACTAGTTTCGCCGACTTTCATACCACCTGTGACCTCATTAATTTGCAACGCATTTTGGTTCCTTAGTCTTGGGCTCAGTCTTTCCAGCGCTTTAATGGCTACTCTCGTTGAACAGTGGGCTCGCGAATTCATTCACAAGGCGAATATCAACTCTGATCCAGTCACTCGGGCGCGGATACTGTCTTACCTTTATTACGGCCTCAAGCGTTTCAATATGCATGCTGTAGTGGAGATTATTCCCCTCCTCCTGCATTCCTCGTTATTCTTTTTCCTCGCTGGGCTTGTCGCATTCCTCGTACCCGTCAATTTGGCCATGACCATTGTTGCTGCGTCCCCTCTATTTTTCGTAATGGCAATATATGTTTATCTGACCATTTTACCGATCATTCGACTTGACTGCCCATATCGGACCCCACTTTCGAGCGTGACCTGGCGACTATTCAAGAACCCAGCCAATACCAGCCACTGCAGATCTTCCATTTCCGATGGCATTCATTCCTCGAGGAGTATGTTCAATGCAATCACATTCCGCGCGACGGAGCCCTCTTCAGAACGAGTCGACCGAGATAGGAGGGCTCTGATTTGGACGCTTGGTTCTTTGAAGAATGACCACCAGCTCGAGATCTTTCTTGACGCTATCCCGGACGTTGTGTGGGGCCCGAAGGGCCGGCGCCGTATTCATGATGACCACATCCAAACTGTGGCGCGCGATTCAAACTTACAGTTGTGGGCTCGGATCCGGGTGTTGCTCGTCAGTTCCGACAGCGGCCTTTTATCTCCGGAGGCGGCAATGCGACGGCAGATTACCTGCTACAAGGCATTTTGGACCATAGCCAGTCTATCCCTTCCGGGAGACGTCTGGACACCTTCGCAGGAGGATACTGGCCACTTCGATCGTGCTTCCGACCCCTCCGTCGCACAGTATATGGTTTCCGCCCGCGCACTGGCTGCGTGGAACTTGTTTTGTGCATTCAAGGCCCAAATTTTGGGTGCAATGGAAAAACCTGATTTCGCGTGTGGTCGAGAATCGCTGTGGCTCCATCTCAAGGACACAGAGCGTCACCCCGTGTTCACTTTCCTCCCCCACGGTTGGGTGCGAAATGGGCACTGCACATACGCAAATTGTCCAATCGAGATTCTGTCCTCCTGTTGGATTCGATCTCAGGTGTCCTCCAGAAACTCCGCGCCTTTCAAACCGAGATTCCTCATGTCATCCTCTTCGACTACTTGCACCGAGCGACAGCACTAGATTCTACTCCGTATCACTTCGACCACACCATATCCACCATACAGGTTGAACACGCACCCTTGTCCACTCCCACGCTTTCCCATCTTCACACAATTTTTTCCGAGTCGGTATCCAGTCATCTGAACGCGATGAATTCCACTAGGGAACTCCATCGCATCGATAACATCCTCGGCATGTTGATTTCCTTCTGCCAAGTACAGCCACGGGGGGATCCAATCATCGCCCGCGGACTGATCAAGTACCTGCATCGCAGAACGTCCGATGTCGCTGTTGAACACGTTGCATGGAAATGCGGCATGACCTACCTGTGGTCCGGCCTAACTGCAGATATTAGAAACGAGCGGTATCTCACAGGGCCTGCAGATTCCAACGGGACACCACTGGATGACCTATTAGCCGCACTGTGGCGACTGTGTGTATTGCCGCGGCAGGCAGTTATTGAACTATCCGTCTGCGATGCTGCCCTCAAAGCGGTCATAAATGCAGGGGCATCTCCGGTCTCTGCCTGTCTGATCCCTCTCCTGAAGCTGAAAATATTCGACGCATTGCGCTTCAATCACCACACCGCCCGTACCCTGAAATCTCATCTTATCCTTCAGCTGCGGCATCCCGTACTCCCATCCGAGACTGCCGTAGATCTCCCGCTTGACGTGGAAATCGAAGCCCTAGAGGACGACACAATCAACGCGCAGCTTGATCCACTGTATGAAGTACTCAGCGCGCGCATTACGGAAGGACGAGTTCAACTTCTTGCCGAATTCCTCGAACATTGTGCCTCGGCTGAGCTCCCATACGATCCAGTCAAAACCGTCTCCGTGCTCGGCGCGTTCGCTCCAGCAGCCTCAGTCCACCCAATCTATCAACCCGGCTGGCGACCAGCATGAGAGCCCTCCTCCGCATTGCGCGCCGACGACCAGCACTTTTGAAGGCCGTGATGAATATTGAGGTGTTCGATGTTTATGCAGCGAGCGCCGAGACGGAGAAGTCGCGCGCCATCGGCGGGTGGCTGCGCAATCAGCCGTGGCTTGACGATCCCATCGCCCGCAATACCATGGTGCATTTCTTGACCGGGTACTCGGTGACCTTGGCTAGCACTAATACCGCCCTCAACGAACGCGTGGACTGCATACTAGATGGGTTGGGTTATTTGCACCGTGATATTATCGAAGATACGGTACTCGATTTCTCTGTCTTGAGATTTGCATCCTGAATGAACCCATAGCATGAATCATTTTCACAGAAGCCGAAATAGAAAATACACCGTTCTTCCAACTTGGTAGGCATACGGCCCTAGTTATTGGTAAAGGATAATCCAAGGCATGCTGACGGTCCTCAGAGCCGTTGGCGAGACGGAGATAATTTTCCCTTCGAACCAGTTGTCGATTTCAACACGGCCTCAGATATTTGTTTGAGGATGTACACGTATTCTGCGTCCTTGGCATTAGTCTCAAATCAATATCATTTCTTTGTTCCCAAAATCAGTCAAATATCGCCGCTCCGGGTTCAAGAACTCTATATCTCCGGCTGAGCCAGCCTCCGACCGCCGCAATGCCAGGCATCTCTAGGATCGAAGTTCCAACTTCCAATGAAAGCGTCCTGCTGGGCGACTTGCAGGCTCTGAGATCCGCGCCAATGACTCTAACTCGGAGAACGGGGCATCTCCGATATCTCTCGAACTCCGTTGTGCGTCTTCCCATTAACTGGATCACAGTGATCCGAAAAAGCGGTAGAGCGCTGGAAAGGGTCCAGGTAAAAATACATTCAAATACTTCACACATCGTATTCCTATTTATCATTGAGAATGAACATCCACCATCCAGCCAACGGCCGAACAGTGTCGTTCACCCCGGTTGCAGACAATCCGGAATCGTTGCTCGAGGAAATCTGCGTCCCAACCAGCCCTGCGGTGAGGACACAGTCAAAGAACTCTCCATTGTCGTCCAGCTTCACGGGGACCTCTGCGTAGCTGGGTGGGAGGTCGTCGCTATCCACTTGATGGAACGGTACGTCGTCCAAGACGAGTTGCATGCACCCGCCGTACCATTCTGTTCCTCGTACATATGTGGCGTGAAATTCCTTTGCGGAAAGCGTCTCCGGCGCCTCAGGACGCTCGAGATCCTGTACGAGACATTGAATGAGCCAATAACCTACACAAAATGAAGACATACCCTGAGCAACTGGGCCCCGATCCACCGCCCCTTCTCGCTAAAAGCACAGAAAGCATTGATCCAGCCTGTATAGTGGGAAGGACCGCTGCCTCCCGCTTCATAGTGCGCAATCTTCTGCCAAAATTCGACTGTTTCTTTGCTGTTAGGTTCGTCGAAGGATTTGATGAACCGAGAGATGACAGGCACAAGCAGGTGATACCACGCAATCGTCTCGAGGCCGTATTCCTTAAGCTTCTCCAGACGCTGCAAAATATCCTCCCAGTCGGACTTCTCGCCCTCGAGCGTAACCCGGGGGATTCCGCACTCGATGCCGGAATACACGTACGTAAAGTACGCTTTGAGGGTCGCCATCATAAGCATCGCAGCGACGGTGGTGTCGTTCTGCGTCGTGGTCGTAAAGGTCGGCAGCACCCACGCACGCAGCTCCGGGTCCACCACGTTCTTCTCCAGCTCGCCCACCATCTGGCGCGACATGTCGCCAAAGTCCAGATTATAGCGGGTGCCTTCCGCGGTGACGGTGAGCTCACGCTGGCCCTCGTGGGCGACGAAGCTGGCGCGGAGGAGCTCCGAATTGGCGTTGACGAAGTAGTTGAACTGCGTCAGGATGGTAAGCCAGACGTCGTCTGGCCGGATGACCAGCGCATGGTGCTTATTGTATGCAAGAATCGCAGTCTCGACGAAACCGTTACGCGTTGGGATGGCGTTGCTAATTTGCGCGGGCGGCGGTCCGGAATTCACGCTCTTCTTGTCCTTAAGCTTGGAGGGCAGGAGTTTCTTCCATCTGTACCATCAGCCGATATATCAGTTGACTGAAGCATCACAGGCGAGACAAACATGCATTTTAAGGTCGGGCTCGCCGCGCGCATCCGTGAGAGAGGTCTGGAGTATCTCGCCCGCCTTCTTGGACTGTTCTTTGCAAGCAAGGGCAAGGAACTGCCGTGCTGTGTGGCTTCCGTCTTGACCCTGCGGCAGGGCGACCGGATTGGCAGGATGGGTGGCAACAGTGAAGGTAACAGGCATCTCGGGGAGAGGGGGATATTAGGACGGTCGTGAGATGAAGACCTTAAGCTTGACGGCGTTATAAGTGGTAGCGCCTCTTCACTGCCTCGGAGAAGCTGATGGAAACTTGAAGCCGGGCACTGCCAGTCAGGATTTTCCCAGGCATGAGATAGAAAATCCGAGGAGGAATTTCGATTAGGCGGATGCTTCTTCCAAGCAAGATCGTATTTTTAACAACTGAAAGCCAGGAGTCAGAGCAAGAGTCAGAGTCGAGTCAGAGTGGCAATTCTCTAGACTCGTCACCAGTCTGCCCAGAGACGGCAAAATCTTCGTGCAAGCACGTTGCCGTAGGCAGACTGGTAGTTCTCGGAAGCTGTCATTGGTCTGCGCGTGGAGTTTGAAATTTTGGCTGGTGCCGATGGTCGGCATCATTGTGGCTGTGTATTGCCCTATAAATGAGGTTTTTCGTGCTCGCGCACGGCAGCGTTAGAAAAAAATCTAAAGAAGCAGTTTTCAAGATATTTGGATTATAAAGGCCCGATCCCTTGAGAACTTTGAGAAATAACTGAAATTGAGCTCGGAACAGCAGAGAAGAAAAAATTTAAACTCCGCGCGCAGCCCTTGCACAGCATCCGAGAACCACCAGTCTGCCTACGGCAACGTGCTTGCACGAAGATTTTGCCGTCTCTGGGCAGACTGGTGACGAGTCTAGCAATTCTCTGTTTACGCAAGCTTGGCTGATCAAAAAAGCGGTGCTCACTCCTTGCCTTTAATCATATGTACACTCCAAGGCCCAAAATGAGCAGCTTGGATGATAGGCAGACCTCTCTTGCCGCCGAAATCCTAGGACATGTCCCGCGCAGTTCAGATGACGGGCCACGGGAGTCCGAGTCCGAGTCTCTGGTATGCCACCATTCTTGCATTGATCAAGTTGTTTCGAATACCAGAACTGCCCTGAATGCCTTCATTGCTCAGTCCGTCAAGGTGGATGAGCAGATTACATCCGCTGTGCGACATCTGGTATTCGCGATTCACTCTCCCTGAACTCGGCTTCAATGTGATTCATCTTGGGCACCAATTCGCCCATTCAAAGGTTCTACATGAAACCTTCCGGGCCTATCTCTCGCGTGTCACATATATCCCGGCTAGCCGCTGACTCGCACCTCTGCTGGTTTTGTGGGTCTGCATGTACTCGGAGAAACGTAACCTTGTCCTTCCTGCGCTATGGTCCTCCCTGTGTTAAAAGCCGACGCACCACGAATATCTGTCTCAAACACGATTCTGGCTTGCTCGAGCGGGTCATTGCAAGCTATCTCTTCAACTCGATACTATCCTTCGCATAAAGATACGGGACCGAGGGCGGATTATCCTGGTGGTCGAGGGCTATATGCAGCGGTGCGCGAAACTCGAATTCCACTCAATATAGACTGAGTGGCTCCTCCGCTTTCTTCGCTATTCCTTCGTTCTGACCGAGGCGATTTTATCTGATGTTTATCTTCGGCTCCGCAGCCGTCCTTGTTCGAGGCCGAGAACCTCCGAGTACTCCAAATGCGTTGTCGATGAGGCTTTCGCCGAATATATTCTACGGCATCGAGCCTTAAGCGACATTCGCTGTCTTTTCCTGAGAGGCTTCCTTATTCCCCACGACGCCATCGGGGCGCTCGAGCTCGCTCGAGGTATCCACTGGCGGAAATTGTGTTATACCGATGCTAACCGAACTTGATTTCGCCATTTGCTACAGCTATGAGGGCAAATTCGCAACGACGGTTGCCTCGAGCTGCTCATCTCCTGCCGGTGGACTTCGGGGCCTCGTGCATCTCTGAAATCTATCACGGTTCGATTCGGCTTTGAAAGGCATGCAGAGAATGTCGCTGGCTCACTTGAACCTTCTTTCTTCTGGCGGCCTGCACGTTGATGTTCGGGGTGCCAAGCGGAATGTATCCGTATGTGAATATCAAAACTGTCTGTCCCCCTCTTTCCTGCCTGCGCCGTTGACCCTGCCCCAGCCGTGTGAATCTAATCAGCCCCATGAAATATATTTCCCTGGACGCGTCAGGTTATTAGATTAAACGGTAAATCCGGCTGCCAGTGAGTAATAACGGACGGCTTGCTGCACGACTATGCGGCTGTTTTATTGGCAGAAGACGCGACGAACTAATGAATATCTCTCTTGTAGTCAGGGTCAACGCCGCGGCAATAATATGCCATTGCTCTATCTGCGCACCTCCGCCGTTCTGCGCCAGGCATCCTGACCATACGATACAAATGGGTTTCAAAATCTATTACGACCTATGCACGTTAAGTTGTTAACACCTTCGTCTTCTGATAGGAATGCCTGAGCATTGCCGCCAATCGCAATTCACGTTAAAAGTAGAAAGTTGTCGCCGCGGCGTATCGTAAGAACGGCGATCCGAGCTTCATCGGAATTAACACATTTATTCCTATCTCTTCCGCATTACTAGAAACCATACGCCGATATTTTGCCATGGTCACTTTCTCAGGTACGTCCAACCGACGACATGCGAAGGAGCGGTGTTTCCTATTGTGCGAAAACCTTATCGTTTCGTTCAGCTTCTGATCCGACAATCATGGCATTTGCGACTTGGCCCCACTTAACTGAATGCACTTATCATATCAACAACGTCCACTTTAACCCAGCCAAGGTTTCCCGTGTCAGTCGTGTATGAACTTTTCTGCTCCCGTGCGACAGTAATCCCAACTCACTCTTTTTTGCAGCTTGGCCGTGTGTTTCGTAAATCTCGCCACAAATCCGAACGCTAAAAAAGAAGCACCCCTCATGGCTCGCTTCATAGATAGTACATTCGACGAATGGCCTGAAATAGGTAGGAAGTTCCGTACCTATACGGTTATTTGGAACACTTTATCTTGTGCTTCTTATTACCACGCTTTGGCCAGCAGCAAAACCTATAAAGCCGGGTACCCTCCAAGTCTAATCCTCAGTCGTTTGCTGCCTTTGTATGTACTCGAACCGACTTTGCAGCTCCCATAACTCTTATTCCGCTTGCAAACACTCTGCACCAAGCCTCATCCTTCTCTGAACCCGTACACGACGCAATGGCCCCTACTCTTTCCTCTGGTCTTAACACGCCCGAGTCCGAGCTCGAGTCCATGATGACCGTCATCCTACATCGGCCCGTCGTCCCAACCCGATCCTTGTCCAGGTCTGCCTCTTTTACAATGCTCGGTCTATTTCTCATTTGCCGTCGTTCGTTCATCTAGTCCGACAACACTCGTTACAGCGACGAGCATATCACGGCGACGTTCCATAACCGGGGCTCTGCCGTCGATGTGTCCAATGGCCAATTCACTATCACTCCCACAGTCCAGTCGTACGAATTCCAGACAAAACGGACGGTCGGCAAGACTGGGTGAGCGGTATCCAGATTTTTAACAGGCCACTGCGCTAAAATACTCCCGCAGATTGATGATGATAGGCGTTGGCGGGAATAACGGAAGCACTTTGTGCGCGACCATTTTAGCCAATCGCCACAACATCACCTGGCACACTAAGTCTGGGATGCAACAGCCCAACTACATCGGCTCGGTCCTCCGCGCTTCGACCGTGCGCATCGGGACTGAGACTGGTACGGGTAAGGACGTGCATGTCCCTATCTCTGACATCCTGCCCATGGTTCATCCCAACGACTTGGTGCTCGGAGGATGGGACATCTCCGGGTTGCCAATGGACAAGGCCATGGAGCGCGCGCGCGTCCTGGACTGGGATCTTCAGCGTCAGGTGGCGCCTCATATGGCTCTTCTTGGAAAGCCTCTCCCGTCTATCTATTATCCCGACTTCATCGCTGCTAACCAGGAGACCCGTGCCAACAATGTCATCCCGGGGACCGATAAACACGCTCATCTGGAGCATATCCGGGCCGATATCCGTAGGTTCAGAGAGGACAACTCACTTGACCGCTGCGTCGTCTTCTGGACCGCGAATACCGAACGCTACAGCGACATTATCCCGGGCGTCAACGATACGGCCGACAATCTCCTCGCGGCTATCAAGGCGTCCCATTCAGAAGTTTCCCCTTCCACTCTGTTTGCCGTTGCCGCCATCCTCGAGGGCGAGCCTTTCGTCAACGGCGCTCCGCAGAACACATTCGTTCCTGGCGTGATCGAGCTGGCTGAGCGCCACCAGTCCTTCATAGGCGGCGACGATCTGAAGTCCGGACAGACGAAGCTCAAGTCTGTGTTGGCTGAGTTCCTTGTCAACGCCGGGATTAAACCGCTTTCTATTGCTTCGTACAATCATCTCGGCAATAACGACGGGCATAACTTGTCCGCTGAGCCGCAGTTCAAGAGCAAGGAGATCAGCAAGAGCAGTGTCGTCGACGACATGGTTGATGCTAACCGCCTTCTATACAAAGCTCCCGAGATCGGGCCCAAGGGGATTGCCGCTGGAAAGGGAGAGCACCCTGATCATATCGTGCGTGTTTTTTTTTAAACATTTCAGCCGATGGTTGGTTTTTAATGATTTGATTGCGCAGGTGGTCATTAAATACGTGCCGGCGGTCGGAGATTCTAAACGGGCCATCGACGAGTACTACTCCGAAATTTTCTGCGGTGGAAGATCCACGATCAACATCTTCAATGAGTGCGAGGTCCGTCTTTTCCTTATTGCATGATTTTCTTTTGACTGAATTTGGTGTAGGACTCTCTGCTCGCGACTCCCCTTATTCTCGACCTGGCCATTCTTACCGAGCTCCTTACGCGGGTCCAATACCGCAAGGTCGGATCGTCTGGAGCAGGTGCGGAGCCAACTAAATTTGCTCCGCTCTACCCTGTCCTGTCGCTCCTCTCCTACATGTTGAAAGCGCCGCTGGTCAAGCCTGGTAATTGTCCCTTCTCTCATAAGCTATGATTTATTCATACCTGAGCGCAGGCACGGAAGTGGTCAACAGTCTCAACCGCCAGCGCAATGCCCTAGAGACCTTTCTCAAGGCGTGTATCGGGTTGGAGGGGAACAGCGATCTGTTGCTGGAGACGCGCATTTGGTAGACGCAGATGGGTGGCCCTGGGTTATCGTGAGATTTCAACAATCCCACGAAGTCATGATCCTCTTGCGATTCAACTCGCGGGTAGAATCATTTTGTAGACTGTTGGATACGTGTTTCTTGCTCCAATTATATCTCTTGTCAAGTTGAACCTCCCTTTATTGGAATATTGTTAGAGGTCACCCCTGCTACGTGACGGCCGTGGGGAAATTTTAGAGACACAATTACCCTGAATTTATGACCCTCAAAATTTGATGACAGAAGATGTGGCTCATTGTCGGTTTCTAATTTGTCTTCTCATGATAACCTTACTGCTTGGGTGAACCTTTCAGACTGTACTGTTCCTGTTCTGTCTCCTCTTTACCATCGATTCTCACAACAGCGCAGCAACACCCAGCGATTCTGCCGCCGCACAGAAACGTTTCAATCAGTTCCTGATTTAACGCCCGGAGAGTCAGAGTCGGAGTAGTTGAATGACCATATCTGAGGCTGTACCTCGCGCCCACTGTCAGACAGTCCAAAAACAGCTACATGACGCATCCATAGTCTAGGGATTGAATTTTCTATGGGCGACGAACAGTTAGTTGCCACAGTAAACAGGCGCCTTTCCCATTATCGTATTTAATCTTAGTTTCGCAAGGTCGATGAATACATAAGACGCGTGTTATGACTTTCAATGACCTTCGCGACCGAACCGTTACAATCAACTTTCGTTGAAACTAGATACTCTGAATATCCCACACCCGAAAATATCAGTCTCACGCATGGTCGGGAGGTCATCACCCACCATAGCACCGACGGGATTCAGTATAAATTGGAATACTCCCACAGGTCACCACAATTGCGCTTGATACAATTTCTGTCCGACTTGATAGTGTGGTTGCTTTTTTATATATATCTAAATAGGTGTTCGGCCGCCGTCTACTTCTGTAACCAGTAGTTCTGTCTTCTAGACGATTACATCGTACATAATACAACAAGTCCTCCTATTCCCAGGAGGATCAAAAGAGAAAAAAATAGATAGAAGGTGGGGGCTATTCCTCGAGAGAGGACGAGGACGCGCCACTGTGCTCTCGCAGCGACGGCAGGGGCAGGGGAGCTTCTGGCTTTTCACGAATGGGAGGCAGAGGCACCGCATCGCTGTCCCTGTGATATCGCGGCGGGAGCTCTACGACCTCGGCAGAGTCCGTGATCACCGTTATCGGCGCCTGTCCAGCATCGTGATGAAGGACATAGGTGCGGCTTCGTGCGGCCGGGTTGGCGATCTGCGACGAGCGTGGGTCAGAGACGGAATTCCACGAGAGGGCCTCGGTTTGTGCTTGGGAATACGTCCTGCTGGGGGACCTCTGTCGAGTTTGATTGGTGTCGGTGCCGAAAGGATACTCGAATGCATCGACCCGGGGTTGCTTGTGCCGAAAGCGAAGATACAAGAATGCCCCGAGAGCCCCGAGAATAGCAGCGGCGAAGGCACCGCCCAAGCCGGCACCAACCGCGATGGTGTGCGCTTTAGAGTACGGGCTGCGGAGAAATATAAACGACTAAGAATGTGCCAAGGAAACTGACTGAGACATACATGGTCCCAGGAGCCACTGGAGCACGGCGCGTCAGATATTTTAAGTCGGGATATATAAATTAGGTGGAACTCACAACAGTCGCTTGGACCAAAACCGCCGGCATGCAACGGGCCGTTCGACCACATCTGACCATCAGCGCTCACAAGAGATAGGAAAAACGGGAAAGACCATGACTACACCCTATCAATCACAGAAAGATCGAAAAAAGAAAAACATACCAAAGATACTGTCCAGTCTATGGCATCCATCGAGTTGGACGTAATGTTGTACGGCGGATGTAGTGCCGGCGCAACCTGTGGTGATCGAAGCTTAGATGCAATTGCCAGTGGCGATTGGAAAAAATAAGCATACCGTAAGAGTATAGGGAGGTTTTCCGCTCCTGGGAGTCACGAAGAGGTCCGTACACTGATCAAGGCATTGTAGCAATATTCGGTAGAACAACACCACACACACCTGGTCGATAAATCCATATTGCGACATTGGTCCTCCAGGCACAGTTGCATCGACCTTCAACGGAGTTGGGAATGTTACGTTCTGGCATCTGTCGCGAACCATTGCAAAAGATGTTGTCGGAGACGATGAGTGGCTCACGTTGGGGTTGCCACAGTCGAATTTTGCACGACCGTATACATGGCCTGGCATCCGCCAGCAACTCCATTCTTATCCCACTTTGAGGACGATCATAAGCTCGAGTTTGGCCGTAGGACAGGACCCACCATGCAAATCTGATACTGAAGGAATGTTAGTTGAGGGAAATAAGAACCGAAGTCGCGGACGAACCTGGGTCCCAGGGGCGAATGGCACCTCCCAATCCTGTTTGTAAGTGAATAATTTGGTAGATACTGCAGAATAGCGTCTCCGTACGAATGAGAGTTCATTCCCTGCCGCGATTGAAAAGGGTGTAGTGAATGTGCTGTCGGTCAGAATTTAGGGGAAGCTTCTTGAATGAATGAATGCCAACGCACGACGTGTAAACTAGGAGCGAATATGGTGCTACGGGATTTTGTCTACAGGACTCAGGTGGGTCGGCATGCAAACGGAGAGTGTTATCAATGCGCGTACCCTATCGCTGCCGCTGAGATCGTCCATTCATATCAGCGACCTCTACTGTCCCTAGCACTGGAACACACACCTCGACCCCATTTGATGTGAATCGTCTCGCACTGTTCTGAGGTCCTATGTGTCAGTTTTGGCTAAGAGAGTTTACTGAGCGCCACGGACCTGTTATTGGAATGGGAACAGGCTGCGTCGCAATGTTATAGTCGAAAAAGAACCCCTATAGGAGTCTATTTAGGACGAGGGAGGCGATCCGACATTGAAGCCAACGCACCGGCTGCAAAAATGGTACATATTTGGCCCAGCCAGTCACCACCAAGCTTCCCAAAACTAGCAAAAGGTCCAGCCACGAAGAAATGAAAGCATGGCGCCCCATCGCATCCACTGGGGACAGGCGGGGAAATAAAAGTGAAGACGAAGGAATGTGAGAGAGCAAGGCTGACTGAGATGGGAATCCCTTGCCCTGGTTTTCTTATGACATCTGGATCTGGCAGCGATATCTTTTGACAGGTGGTATTTGATATGATGGAAACGGCATCACGGAAGTTTCTCTGAAGACGATGCGGCCCTATGCGGCTCCCAAGCTTAGACTTGGCTGCCCGTGATTCGCTGAGGGCCATTCATTGTCATTCACAAGCCCAACAGATTCATGACTCCCATGCTCTCCTGGACGATCTTAAACAAGTCGAGAAATCGCATCAGGTCGGACAGCGAATCCCGCGGCCGACTGACCACAGTTTACAAAATCTAGCTGAGTAGGCTCTTGGCTCGGCCGTCTGTCCCCGGCAGCTCCTGCCAACTCCTGCCCTCCTGCCAACATTCTCAAATCCAGTCAATTGGGATCGATCAGATGATCTTGATCCGGCGAGATGGCTGTGAAGGATTCAATTGGGGTCTACTTAATACCTCGCGCGATTTTTGGAACGTGTCTTAATATCCGCAGTAGTAGCCTCATTATATTGTATTTGGCGTTATGTGAATTCGGTCAAAGGATGGTTTCCAGGCACAATCTCACTTTCCAGGACAGGATGTTGGTCTCTGAGCTGCGCCACAAGGATGACAACCACAATCCCAACTGTCCAAGTTCGATGCAGTCCACATATGATCCACACCCGGGCACGACCACAGGGCTAGGGTTACCTGGCGCTTAAAAATTCAGCAGACGGTAGAGCCTTTGGGGGTCATATCTGTACAGTTTGTGGGGTAGGTAGGTGGGTAGAATTACACAGCAGTCCCAATGGGCTCAACTTAGACGAGCTTCCGAGATACCTTGTACGGCAGACGACACGAGAGTAACAGTTCGGCGACCACTTGAAAAGCCGGCGATAAGTTTAGAGAAGCGCTTAAAGGGCTTTGAGTAGCACCACCTTGGCGGCTCACTCTGATAGTTTCAGATCATGTTTCGCGGATGCTGAGCAGAACAAGGAGAAATGAAGATGCGAATGCTGCGAAGATCATCATTTAATAGGCGGGATATGACGGGATGATACTCTTCGAATTGAAATGAAGAGAGTTACGTCCCCCTCGACTTCAAGTTCTGTTACCAAATCTGAGACTTGCACGGCGCTGTAAAAATTTCAATCGAGGTTTTTATATTGTGGTAACTGAGGCGAGTCCAGGAGACGGACAGTAGTTGCACCAGCATGCGGACGAAGTTGATGGTCCAGAATAGAAATCTACTGAGGTCCCGCACAAGCCATATTCGTTTCACTGGTGGAAGATGATGACTCGGGGATAATGAACGCCGTGAAGGAGTGCCTAGGCTGGCCTATGATAGAAGCTATCAGTGAACAACGTGTGTCACCGTGGATCCAATAGGCACCGGCCCTGATCCTCGGCTGATCATCCTATAAGTCGGCTAGCTGCCAATCGTGAGGGCAAACCAAGAACGAACCCAATATTGGGTTTAAACCTTGAGAAGCCGCCCGTGCGAGCAAACTCTGACGTCTATTTCTCGTCTGCGGAATACTGCCTGTTGGCGCCTCCAAAGTGGGGCGAGGCTGCGCAGTGCAGACTATAAGGAAGTTTAGAGCTTTACTGGACGGCGTAAATTTATGAACTGACATAAGGCTTGAGAGTCGGAGTTGAGATAGCTCTGGATGACAGCGCAGAAACCAGGCATGCAGATGTTATAACTCTTTCGGAGCAAACCTGTCTGGGGGGATGTATCCGGCCTCCAAATCCGGCCCCAGCCGCTCATCTCGGATAGGTGACAGCTGCGGAACCGGGCGAGGACTAGAAGAACTCCAACGAGACGACAATGAAGAGCGGACAAGTTGGGTGTGTTGACTGGATCCCAACGAGTGCAAGTGGGATGGAACTTGGCGGTCTTCCTGCAATGAAAGTGAGCCTCAGCAGAGCTAGTAGAGACGTAGACAAGAGAACGTAGCGGGAGGAACCTTTCTTTCTTATTTGGCGAAGGAAATTTGAGCAATGTTCGCTTCGTCCCACAGAAAGAAGATCACCGCAGAATCCAGATGTTTTGGTCAAGACGTCACTGTCACGTAAGGTCACATCATGACTAACACCGCCGGACCAACGGCCCGAAACCGGCTCTTCGTCGCACGATGCTTACTACCTGGTCCTGCTTGAAGCTCAGGGGACCTTCATCTCATTTTGTAACTAATCTTGAATGCGAAATAGCCCAGTTCCTACAGTCTTCGGAGCTTGGATTGGATCGATACAAGATCGATACGCTGCTCATCTTGCAAGGAGAATTTTGCCCAAGATCGTCTCACTGGCAAGCGTTGGCCAAACGCCGCGAACTTCGAAGCCGTCTAAGTTGGCTCAGGGAACGGTCGATCTTTTAGTCCCCAAACCTCCCGATTCCTCCGTCTAGGACTCGACGCTGACTGGAAGCGTCCTGTACCCGGCGACTTGGCAATTTAACAACGGCGATCTTGGGCGATCTTGGGAGTAGCTTAGCTGGGATGAGTCGGCGATCCTAGCGAGTCTCGCGGCCTCTCGGAATTCAGAAATTCCTTCTTGAAACTCCCAGGGCTGGCCGAAATCAAGGGACACATTTTCTCCATCTAGGATGACATGACTGTAAGTAGTAGAATGCAAATTCAAGCCATATTCATCATTTTGGCGCGGTAGCTGTGCCAATTCAGGATACTCCGCATATTTCGGCGCATCGCCTCGCGCCTCCCGACGAGACCATCGGATATAATGGTAATACAATATGTCTAGTCTTCCTCTGGCGCTCCTTCTAAAAGGTGCCAGAGTAAACACCAGTCGTTCCGGCCTGCGTAATTGAAATCTAACATTTTATCCTCCCAGCGCTGGCTCATTTATAATTACCGGAGGTTCCCGCTGATGCATCACTCTAACGACATCCCGCCCTGTTTGGAAATCGCTATAAATGTGCACACCTTGAAACGCCGATACTAGGACTGCGACTTAATAAGACTACCAAGATGCACCACACGGGGAATGGGTACGCTCATATTCAATTTGCGCCGTATTGCCAGACCCGGCGGCAAAGGCAACATATAAGATTGGCGGTACGGTATAAAACGGGAACACTTTGGCCCAGCTCTCTAACCGCCCACACAACATGAGGGCCATCTTTCTGCATTTCGCACTCGCCATCGCCACAACACAGGCGATATCGCCGCCCGTGTACGACTACGTCGTCGTCGGTGGCGGTACTGCGTTCGTTCTCTGCTCTCACTGCATGCATTGCTTGTTAATTGGTGGGATTGCGCAGAGGATTGACGGTCGCTAGCCGCCTCACCGAGGACAAGGACGTTACGGTCGCCGTTCTAGAGGCCGGTTTCAACGCAGAGGGACTGCAAGAAGTAGAATCTCGTTTTCGGAAGATTCCCCCAATTTGCTGAGTATCGTCATTCTAGGTCTTCGTCCCGGGGCTTATCGGAACTGGCATATCGTTCACTACTCTCAACTGGGTAATTACATTCTTTTCGAGTTCACTATATTTCCTGGGCTTTGACGCAAATTAATTAGGCCTATGCGACCGTTCCGCAGACGCACCTCAGCGGCCGCACGCTGACGGTGAAC
>JARJLF010002821.1:0-28233 GCA_029378395.1 Mycena leptocephala
GCCTAATCAAAACAAAAAGTCAGATGCAGTCGCAACAGGTACAATGAAACTACCTTGCGCATTCAAAGTCTCTTGAAGCGTGTCCGTGTGGTGGATCCGGCAGTTATCCATGATCAATACACTGTTGTCGTCCGGAAATGCACCCATTTCGGGTACCTGAAAATGATTAGCGTGATCAGAGATGACAAGCCTACAGGCTGAAATGAAGGAACACACCACATCCTCAACGATAAAATGAAAGAAATCAAAAGAGTCCAGTGACCCTTCCACCACCCGTTGCGCGATGTACCCATCAATCCCCATTGCCGCCACCAATGTATACCGAATACCTCGAATGAAATAATCCTCGAAATCTGCCTCCATTCCAATAGGTGCGCGGCCATAACGGCGGGCAACGTCGTGCTCATTTTTGCTCGATTCATCAATGGTGACAAACTCGCGACCGGTCCCGGAGAAGTCGTGGCGAATTGTGTACAGAAAGTCGCGGCGGCGCTCGATGTCACGCTCGATGGCAATCTTGTGTAGTAGTTTTCTGGTAAGGCCTGTCCGCTCAAGGGTCTCCTGTAATGCCGAAATCGAAATCTGGATGTCGTGATGTATGGCGAGCCACCATTGGAGTTCCACGAGATAAGTGTCAGCGTGGCGTGTGTAGATCTCTTTGATAGCGGTCAATGTGGCGAGACCAATGATTCGGGGGCGGCCCATGATGGGTGAAGGAGGTGGGGTAACGGAACCGAACTCGTCAAAGAGCTGAGCCCAGCGATAGATACTGGCCTGCGAGACGAGAAGTGTCGAGCATATTGCTGACCGATCCCAGCCGAGTTCCCAGAGACGGAGAGCACATTCTTTGATATCTGGGCTAATTCTGCGATTGACCATGGATGTATCTGTCGTTGAATGTAGAGGACAAGCAGCGGAAAGACCGATGCAGAACAAGAATGTCGGAGGCAAGAAGTCGTGGGAGTTACCATTTTAGGAATTTCCTTATGCGTTGAGCGCCAAAAAAAATCGATCATTCTCATTACATTCAGGATCAGCTGTAAATCTGGCTCCATGCATTTTGCGTTCCCTTGTCCACCTCGCGCCGCAACAAAGCAAGCAAACCCGGTTTTGAGCAGCTGCTTGTGCATGAAGAGTAGTTGTTGAACTAAGTTGATCGGCGATCACCAATTCGGCACTCAGCGAAGCACGTGATCGCGTAACTCCCCTCATCGTCATTCCCTTCCACCCTCTCCGCTTCCTTCTCAACCAGGCTCAACCCAATTCTCGTTACGCTCAATAGCAGCTCCGTCCAAGATGTCCGACACCACACCCACATCCGTAACAACAACAGCGAAGCGTTCTCGTACTGCTACTGTACCATTTCGACCGTAGGTTCAGCCACTGTGACCTGTGACCACTTAGGTTCAACTTTTAATTGATTCAATTTCCTTTTTGGGCGATTTTTGGGCATTTTCCGGTGAATTTTAGCGGGAAAACAGTCAAAAACCGCGATCTCAAAAGCCAGTGACCTGTGACAAAAATTAAATAGATTCAATTTGGGTCTGGCTGTGACCTGTGACCTGAACCTACGGTCGAAATGGTACAGTACGCTATGCTATGCTACGCTGCCCTCCTCGCTCGTTCCCACCCGTTCCCTGTTCTCGTCTCCCCACTCCTCCCCATTCCCTCTCGTTTTCCCCCTCTTTGCGTGCTCATGCTAACCTACCCCATTCCCCAACCGAAGCAGCCGCTGTCAGCACCGCGGGCTCTGTCGAAGCGTAAGCGGACGAGGCGGCCGAAGCGACAGAGGAGAGCAAGGACGCAGTGGCAGTGGAGAAGGAGATCAAGGCGAAGGAAGACGCCCTCGCGAAGGCGGAGGCGGCGACGAAGAAGGTGGGTTTTTGTTTGCGTTCTTTTTTATTTTTATTTCTTTACTACGTGCGGCGGCGGCGACGCCCCGCTACGGCTCGACAGCTCTCTCCCCCTCGTGCGCCATTGCCCCTATCCCATCCCCTACTCCCTCCTCTCCCCGCCTGCCATATTCCCCCGCCCTCCCTATTCCCCGTCCCTCCCTCCCACATCTCCCTCCCACCTATTCCCCGCCCTCCCTCCCCTTCCCCGATCAAACTAACAACAATACAAACACATTAACCTGACAAAAACCACAAGCCAAAGCCAAATCCGCCTCCGCCTCTGCCAAAGCCGCCGCCAAAGAGGCCGCGGCGCTCGAAAAGGCCAAGGCCGAGTACGAGAAGGAGGTCGCGCACCTGACCAAACCGGATGCGCAGAAGGGGGACGACGCGATCGAGAAGGCGGGGGAGGAGCTGAAGAAGGCTGTTACGACGGCGTCGATCATCCGGCGGAAGGAGGAGGCCTCGGCGCAGAGGGCACGGGCGAAGGCGGATGAGAAGGTGCATTCTTCGCTTTACTATTGTGTCTCAAATCGAGACAAAACGAGGGATGGACGGACACTGACTTTGACTTTAACTTCTTACTTTTTGGAAAATTCGACCTCGAACCCCACAGGCCGTCAAAGCCCGTCTAAGTGCGGAAAAGGACGCGTGGAAGGAGCACCAGGCGGCAGAGAAAGAGGTGCATGCGGCGTTTGCGAAGGTATGTCTCTTCCCTTCATCCTCGCACTTACAACCGATAGTTAACCTTTCCAACGCGCACAGGCAGCTAAGCTAGCAACCATCGAACGTGAGGAAGCCGAGAAGGCCGCCGAGGCGGCGCGGAAAGCCGCGATCAAGGCTATCCTTGCGAAGAGGGATAAGGCGTTCAAGGAGGCGGAGAGGGAGAAGGTGTGTTTGGTTTCGTTTCCTTCCTACCATATAGACCGGCGATTGGATATGCGCCGGGGAGGACTTGCTGAGCGGAGCGGGTGGACATGGCCTCATTCCGCGGTTTTTGGGATAGTGTAGATGGTCGCGCCGATCTTCTTTTGTTTTGCCTTTCCTCTTCCCTCCTCCCTATCCCATATCTTCCTTCAACCTCGTCCACCAACTCCATGGATATTAAATTCACAGCAATCCGCCGAACGCGCAGCGGAGCACGACGAGGCCGCCGCGAATAACCTCAAGGCGGGCGAGGCGGCGGAGGCGGCGCTGCCGCCGACGCTGTTGGAGTGGATTGGGAGTTTTATTGTGAGTTTTTTCGTTTCCTCTTTTTTTTTTCGTTAGGAAGGGAATGCTGATGGGTGAATTTTACATTATAGTGGGGCACGAAGAGCCTGGCGCCGGAGGTGGAGGGTGCGAAGTAATCGCACTTCCTCCGACTTTTTTTGAAACTCTCGAACTCGATCTCGACATTCCCGAATATTTCAGATTGCATGTGTTCGCCACCTTTCCGTACCACATCACATACCCATGACGCACGCGCCACTTATTTCACCTGTTTCACCACGATTCCTTCTGCCCCTAAACTCTTTTCTCACTGCACTGCGAACCCTTTCCGTATTTTCGATAATTTACTTGCTCATTCTCGTTAAGAACCCACCTATTTCATGACCACGCATTACGACTACGACCTACGATTTATGATGTTTATGACCCGCCTACGACAACCTGTTTGAGCACTGAATAACATTATTGCTCATTGTTATTATTTGGTCGTTGGAGTTGGAGTTGAAGTTGGAGCGTGGGTGCTTCAGGGGTGTCGGAATGGTAGAGGGACCAAAAAAAATTGGAAGATGAGAGAGAAGAGAAGAAAACGGCTAAGACCCGTATGACATGACCTACCCGAATCGAACGGGTGTCCCGCTGAATTCCTTGATCTTAACCATCATTTCGTGCGGGTGCGGACCATCCGCTAATAGGCCTTTAGGAAATTATAGGCCTTTCGATGGGTGGAGTGAGCTGTGTTATGTGGTCGCGGGTACTTCTGAGAACCCGCGGTTGTGTTCAAGATGACGGTGGAGGCTCGATAAGGATGGTTCGAGTTCAAATTCGATTCCTCGTTGGATTACTTGAGGTATTATTCCTGTGCCTCGAGAGAATCGGAACGGAGATCATTAGCAGCGGTAGAGCGACAGAAAATTTTAAAAAAACCAGAACAGAGAAGAGAAGAGAAAAAAGAAATCCCATGCCCACGACTTATGGCCTACCCCGAATCGAACGGGTGTCTCGCTGAGTTTCTTAATAGTATTATCGCCGACGATCTCGGGCGGATGCGGACCATCCGCTAATAGGCCTTTCGATGGGCGGGGTGAGCTGTGTTATGTGGTCGCGGATACTTCCCAGAACCCGCGGTTGTGTTCAAGTCGATGCCGGAGGCTCGATAGGGATGGTTCGAGCTCAAGTTCTCGGTAGAGTACTCCAAGTCTTGTTCCTGTGTTGCAAGAGCGTCAGAAGGGAATGGGAGACCACAAGCAGCCATATAACGAAAAAAAGTAAATAGAGAAGAGAGAGAAACAAAAAGGTGTATTCCGAACGGCGTATGGCCTACCCCGAATCGAACGGGCGTTCCGCTGATGGACGAAAAGTGATCATTGCATGCGGGTGCGGACCATCCGCTAATAGGCCTTTGGGAGGGGGGTCGGCGGTGACAATCGTGGGTATTTTTGCATTGTGACAATGCCAACTGGATTCCACAGGACTACCGCCGCACAGGATAAAAAGGATAATCGACCTCAGGACCCAGGCCCGAATCGAACAGGTTTTCCACGACCGGTATTATACTCGGCCTCCGCAAGAATATTGAGAGCGGACGCGCCCAGCGCCATGGGGTTTTCTGTACACATATTTTGGTTGCTTGCTTAAATTGGAGGATTAACTTTATGCGGGTATTTTGGTGCGCAACTTAATCTGGCGGTCGATGGGCGATATACTGTTATGGCACATATACTGTAAAATAAATAAAAAGTTGCACAGCCTTGCCATATTGCCAGAAAAATGTGCAACTTGGACCGAATTATATAAGAAACACGCAGCTTGAACCACTGGTCTGTTGAAACTCGCAGCATCCAATCAAGCCGGAATTTGGAGAGGAAAGCACACACCTTGACAACATTCCCTGCAAGGAAAAAAGCACATGTACAATCTACTCCAAAACAGGCCAACTCGCATAGCGTGGGGAAAGAGACACAAGTTCCAGGATATGATCACATGAGTGTCCATCTCGGCACATTTTCAAATTATAATTTACCTGAATACTGACCTAGGGGATCTATCTTCACATATCTGTTTAGTTGGAACACTGCTCAGAATCTTTAGCTAGATAATACCACGATAGGAACTCAATGTAATTCAACTTATAGAGGCCGATGTCAACCTCACTGCTCCTAATATGACTATCAGAACGCCTTCCAGTCGGGGAGGCGCGAAATGGCAACCTCAAATGAGTGTTATAAAGGACTATGTTCTAATCTGAGTAAAAGCTATTGACGCCTAGACTCGTGACCAGTCTGCGCTACGGCAAATCTTAGTGCAAGCACTATGCCATTTGCCGTTGTAGGGCAGACTGGTAACGAGTCTAATTGACGCCGAAGTCCGAACTCATACGGGCGAGTGCCAAATTTTGGCATGCCGGACGTTGTATTCTAAATTCACCGGCATATTGGAACAAAATTCAGCTCATCCAGCACCAAAGCTGTTTCCCAGATTTTCAGTTCCGGCATCAGTTCATCCCTGAAATTCATTCTGATATTCCAAGTTTCAGATAGAATGTACGACCTCCCAAAATTTGAGAAGCTTAGTAATGGGTACTGGGTCCTTGTTCCCACTTTGTCATTTCTTTGTTTTAGCACACTGTGCTGCACACATGGACATGTTTGCCAAGTTTCGGGACACCGGATGTTCTACTTTAAAGTTGGACTATCAGAATAGCACTCGGGCCTCAGCCGATTGTGCAACCGAAACTCATGGAATCAGATCCAGCTTCCGTCCGGCCGAAATTGAATCTGATTCCTCAGCATTCGAGTAGAACGTCCGGGGTGCCGAAAATTGGCAATCACCGGTGTGACTGATGGGACCGTTTCCGAGTGATATTCAACGACCACGTTCTGTGCGCCTTGCATTCATCATGAGCCATGACAATGCCTACACTTTCCTCCCAGCAGGCTCACTGGATCCCGCAGGCAGCTCAGTTCATCGACGGTTCTCTGCCGAATGCACAACAGCCGGCAGTGGAGCGTGTCTGCATCGGCTCAGTGTGATCCGTACCATGCTAAACACGAATGTTGAAGTCCAAGTTGTGTCTTTTTTTTTACCAACACATTATGCATACGTTTGAAGGGCCAGGAGCAAGTTACGTCGTCTGGTCGCATCACCATGTAGTGCATCCTTTTGGCAAATATGAATGTTATTTTTTGGTGATCGTGAGGTGTGCTTCGTTCACCCAAGTGGTGATTTTTTTTTGAGATACGACCCCGAATTATTTTACAGTATATGCCCCATATACTGTCAAAGCTTGGGTCCAGCTTTAACTCAAGTTGGCCAAAGTGGAAATGTTGGTCCGAGTTGTAAGGAATCAAATCCCCGAAGTGGGAACAAGGTTACAGCTATTTATCTACTCATCTTACACTGGTGACTGAACAATAGAGCTATTTACCCCCGGTCTCGATCACTGCTTGGGTGACCTTAGGGTACAAAAACAAGTGCTGAACATTCACTGGTAGAGTCCGTGTAAGTACTGTATTTCTAATCGATTGCTTTTGGGATAACCGCAGACACTACAATTTGACATTTCTGATGACACAACGACGCATGACGTCATCTCAAATTCAAACTCCGCAGATCCCCAAAAAGCCAGCGCGCTTTCCCAAAGTCCGATTCGTTTCTTTCCTTCCTCCACCTTTCTGACGAAGAAGTCTATCAACAGCGTCTGGATGAAGCCGACGCCGAGACACAGGAAATGCTCACCGAGGACTTTACCAACAAGTCCTTTGTGCGACAGCTGAGTCCTCCCACCGTTGCGCCCCACAATCGCGTAAAGGCCTTCTGGCGGCTCTTTGTCAAGACTTGCCCACAGCACGCGCTACCCGAGGAGATTGTTGATGGCATTGTTATTCCAGAAAAGTGTACGTCATCTGTGTCTGGTCGCGACCTCCACTAAGCCTCAGAGCCCGGACTCAGGAATTTTTGCGTTTCCTCGGTGCCACCATCCAGGGTCGTTGCGAAAAGTATGCTGTTAAACTTACAATCCTCGGCTATATATACACTTTCTTCGCCTTGTTTCGGCAATATGCCCACTTTCTCATCCCCAGAGAGTACAAGCTCTTCGTCCTCAACTACTTTTATTCAGCGGAATTTGACAAAACTTCGAAACTGTCTATGAAAAAGCGCGCCAAACCCACGGCAAATATCATCGACGTCGAAATTCTTGTCCGCGGTGTTCTCGAGGACAAACAACATATTGGTACCAACCGCGCTCGCATCGACCTCATCGAATCCTCTCTCATTTCCTCCTAGGGATGGTCACGGGTCCGGGTCCGGGTATAAATCAGTTGACCCGGACCCTGACCCGGAAAACCCGAACCCCACCCGCGGGTCTACGGGTTGTCTACGGGTTGTCCGAATTGATCGGATCAGGCCTGCCGAGGCTTGCCGGGAAGGTTCAATACCTTCAAAACATGAAATACATCCACTAATTGATATGTTTGAGTGCATCAGGTGCTTAACAAGAGCTTGGAGTACCATTGACAGCTGTTAGTACCTTGAAATGACTTAAATTCCATGATAAAATTGAATATTCGCAGACCCGCAGTGTACCCGAGGTTTTCGGGTCCACTAAAATTGTAACCCATACCCGTACCCGGGCTGACCTGACCCGCAAACCCGCCGGGTTGACCCGTACCCGTGACCATCCCTATTTCCTCCCTATCTTCCGAACGACCAGGCGCCATCGTCCAGTCCGCCGCTTACCGTGGTACAAACCAGGCATTGGTATGGCAGAACTACGAGTTTTGGATAATCCCAAATCCCAAGAATCTTTATCACCCGATGCAACAGTTATTTCTTGAAACCAGGAGAGTACAAATGAACATGGATGTATTTCAAAGTGCTCGATGCGGTGTTTAGTAGTATGAATCCAGACCACTGAAGTCAAGAATGATAACCCGTCCATCCTTCATTCCTAAGGACACTCGATGCCCACATGAGGCAAATTCAGCCTCCCTGAATTCAACGGGAATCCAACAAACACGTCTTTGATGGACCCGAGAGTAAAGCCATCCATTAGCCGTTAGATACAGCTTAATCCGGCCATTCACAAGATCAACGAAGAAATTTAGGCCAGATGTGGATATGCAGGGAGCAGGTATTGTGTCTAGCACAGGACCATCGTTAAAAATTGGCACAAAATTAAGGGTCATGAAGATCTGTAGTTGGAAACCAGTGGTGGAATCCCACAAGCGAACAGTGTTATCCTGAGATCCAGAGGCAATGTGGGTGCCATCAGGGGAGAATGAGACTGCAGTTACAGAGTCAGAATGTCCCTCTAGTGTCTGCACATGTGAGCCACTGGTGGAATCCCACAGGCGAACAGTGTTGTCATTGGATCCAGAGGCAATGTGGGTGCCATCTGGGGAGAATGTGACTGACATCACACCACTGGAATGTCCTTTCAGTGTCTGCAGATGTGAGCCGCTGGTGGAATCCCACAGATGAATGTTGTTGTCCCAGGATCCTGAGGCAATGTGGGTACCATCCGGGGAGAATGCAACTGAATTCACAGTGTTAGAGTGTCCCTTCAGTGTCTGCAGATGCGAACCGCTGGTGGAATCCCACAGACAGACGGTGTCATCTAAGGATCCTGAGACAATGTGGGTGCCATCAGGGGAGAATGCGATTGATTTCACACCGCTGGAATGTCCCTTCAGTGTCTGCAAATGCGAGCCACTGGTGGAATCCCATAGGCAAATGGTGCTGTCCAAGGATCCCGAGGCAATGCGGGTGCCATCAGTGGAGAATGCCACTGCCTTCACATATCTGGAATGTCCCTTGAATGTTTGCAGATCTGAGCCACTGGTGGAATCCCACAGACGAATGGTGTTGTCCCGGGATCCTGAGGCAATGTGGGTGCCATCTGGGGAGAATGCCACTGCCTTCACAGAGTCGGAATGTCCCTTCAGTGTCTGCAGATATGAGCCACTGGTGTAGTCCCACAGGCGAATGGTGTTGTCTGATGACCCCGAGGTGATGTGGGTGCCATCAGGGGAGAATGCGACTGAATTCACAGAGTTAGAATGCCCCTTCAGTGTGTGCAGATGCGAACCAGTGGTGGAATCCCACGAGCGAACAGTATTGTCATCTGATCCAGAGGCAATGTGGGTACCATCATGGGAGAATGCAACTGAAGTGACATGGTTGGAATGTCCCTTCAGTGTCTGCAGATGCGAACCACTGGTGGAATCCCACAGACAGACGGTGTTGACTAAAGATCCAGAGGCAATGTGGCTGCCATCAGTGGAGAATGCCACTGCCTTCACACCGCTGGAGTGTCCCTTGAGTGTCTGCAGATCTGAGCCACTGGTGGAATCCCACAGACGAATGGTGTTGTCCCGGGATCCTGAGGCAATGTGGGTGCCATCAGGAGAGAATGCCACTGCCTTCACAGCGTCGGAATGTCCCTTCAGTGTCTGCAGATGTGCACCACTGGTGTAATCCCACAGGCGAATGGTGTTGTCAAAAGATCCAGAGGCAATGATTCCATGGGGGGAGAATGCCACTGAAGTCACTTCGGCGGAATGTCCCTTTAGGGTCTGCAGATGAGAACCACTGGTAGAATCCCACAGGTGAACAGTGTGGTCCTCTGATCCAGAGGCAATGATGGTCCCATCAGGGGAGAAAGTGACTGAAGTCACGGTTTTGGAATGCCCATACATAATCCGCATGCAAGGGTCCCATGATTTTCCAACTGCGTGAAAAATTCTGACTGGTAGGTCCATCTCTCGGCTATAAACCTTCCGAATCTTGGCATTTTCGGGTGTGAACAGCAAAGCAGTGTGATAGATTTGTAGGGAATATGTGCTGATCACAGTGAAAAATCCACATGTGAAGTGTTCGCAATCTCTCAGGAGTTCAATTATACTGCTTACTGCTCTTCCTCTGGTCTGTAAAAGCATGTCAAAACAATCATCTAAGCTGCTAAATAAGGTATCACCAAAAGTGTTCGGACCACCTCAGCCACAGACACGAGTACACTGCGAAGTTCTCCCAAGAGACTACAGACTTCAATCCAATGAAGAAGGTGATGTTCGCAGAAACTTTCCAGGAGATCGAGCAGTGGATCAGACATCATGCTTTTGCATACGTGGTGTGCCCAGTGGCGACATGCATATTGAATATGAGGTGGAATGTATTTCGCAATTCGCGTTGGAAGGTCTGTTATCTCGCTGTTGAGAAGAGAGAGGTTTTTATTTGGCAAATATCTCGGTGGAGGCCCTTCAGTGCCACCAGACATGATTGTGCAAGCAGGGTATGTTGCTGTTCAGGCTTTACAACATAATTTGGAATGAAGCACCGTTCTGGATTTGTAATAAAGTCGGGAAAGGACGGGTGAAGTAGTCGAATGACATGGTTGTCATTTTCAGGAACAATGAGGATAGAATGAAGATACAGGAGGGTCTCCTCGACACGGCCTGTTCTTAATCCTAGAAGATTTCCAGGCCAATTGCAGACAAGGGGTCTTGTAGATAGACAATGGACCCAAGGATCATCTTGAGCAAGCCAAGAAGGGAGGTTGAGATTGATATTGATATCTCTGGAAAACCTGGTGCCAACACCTCGGTATACAGGTCATCGAGTCTCTTAAACGGTGATGACTCTCCATATCTTTGACTGCACTATGCAGTAGGCGCTGTAGTTGGCGTCGAGGATCGGAATAGGCTCTGTCTTCGATACATTTGATTGAAGTTGCGGCGAAGATGAAGAGTCCCGACGAAAGCTTTGCGAGAGACGCAATTGAGCCTGGAGCCGGCCATGGCTCTTTAATTCCATATGTCCTCCTTGTTTCCAGTAGCTTCATCGACAAGTAATGGCTAATGTCTTGCTCCACCAGCTCAAGTTGGACCTGGTGTAAAAGAAGCCGCTTGTTTTGTGTTCCAAGTCCTGTAATGTGAAGGCAGCTCTGATGTGATTTTCTGGACGGCTGGTCACCAGAAATTGGAGGGGTGAAAGTCACCAATATGGCGAGCTAGCGCAGAGAGAACGGTCGATATTGCTGCGGTGTCCTTGCACTCATCCAATGCATCCAATACAACGACACAGTGGTGAATGAGTCTCGGACAATGCGGAGAGGATTCACGATGAGCTCCTCCAATTGATATTGCACGTTGGAATATCCGATATTTGGCGTGGCTTTGAGTACTTTGGAAACCTCTGTAGCAAACTGCGGATTGAAGAGGGAAAGCTGATAGGCAATTGTTGTGAATATAAGCCGAAGATTACTGCAGCTTGCATCGTCCCGCGAACAGAAAAAACTGGCCCGAGAATGTCAGGTTTTCTGCTACTACAATACTGGGCAACCGTATATGCAATGGTTGTCTTGCCCGTTCCTGCGGAGCCATTGAGCCAGAAAATGCAAGCTTGCTGGTGACGTGGATCTGTTTGCGAGTTTCCGCGATTCAAGGATGCCGGGCCATCTGCCCCGATCCATTCATAGATTTCTTCGAGAATGGCGGTCCTCGTAGAGTCAGCGCAACACTCCCTATCGGTCGAATTAAATACAGCCTTCACTGCATGAGGAGGGTGTCCATCTTGGCCGCATATCAGGTGTAGCTATTCAAGTTGATATCGACGGACGAACCCTTACCTCCAGTCTTCACATCCATGTGTATTTCCTACAGGGACAGCCAACTCAATTTTTCAATCATAAAGAACGAAAGTGGGACCTACGTTCACCGTGTTCTGGATCTGATCCAGCTTCCCTACCACGAGCTGGGCATGGTCGTGGAGGAAGTGGACATGTTCCTGAGCCCTATATTAGATGGCTTCGAATCAGGGTTCACTGGCCACACCTCTAGCGCGAATTCCATGTGGAGGATAGTTTCCACCTAGGAGTGTTCGATAATGGATATGATGGACACACTAGTTGAACGTACCGTGAAGCTTTCGATCGACCAGGTTACTGCTTGTACTTGACCTTTTAACCGCTCAGAATCCCGAGTAAAGGTCAAAGCGCGCTTCATGAAGTTGTGTGACAGAAGTTTTGCGGCGCCCTCGGAAGTGTCGTTTAAGGTTCTAGGAAATCATGTTGTCAGAGAACCATCATTGGTAGAAAAAACCCGGACCTCGCCAATTTCTCCATCCGGTCAAGTGCCGCGGGGGAAAGATTGTTCGCAGATCTGAGAACGGAGATTAGACGTTCGATACGCTTCGACAACTCCTTGACGTCTTCCGCATTTTGCGATGTTTTCTGAGATTCGAACCATTAGTGCCTCGCCATTCAAAGCAGTTCAACGCACTTGGATAGCATCGAGAAGGTATTGCAAGCTGCCTAACACTGTTGCTAGTCCGGGAACTCCTGAATTGGATGCCGCATCTTTCGCTATTCCGAGAACGCTCGATAATCCCGAGCACGCGGTTCTCATGTGTTCCTTTGCTTTGGAACTTTCAAGGAATTTGTGCTGCAACTTGGATTTGAGTGGATGCATTCGAGATTAATGGCTAGGTGATGGCTTGACGGTCGACGGGGAGAAAGCAGGATGGACGACGGCGGAAAGGCTTTATATCTGTCTTCCTTTCCGCCGATTATCGCGGGCCACGATTTAAACGCGTGTGGCACACGTGGTAAACACATGCCGGATTTTCCACGCACCATTCTACCTTTCAACCAAAGAATTGAGAAACTGGGCTATATCCTATCATTAGCACCAACGTCAGTCTGCAAGTGGTAACATCACACAATGATCATGGCCGCAACGAAAACCCGGAACTTGGCCCGTGCAGCTTGGCCTCGCGGATGGGAGTATGTGGCTGCAAGTCTGCGCCACGGCAACGCCTATATCGAAACACATCTAACTCATCTCGGTTATCGCTGCCTAACTGTGAGATGGACTTCGTGCCCATGGCACATATGGGTATCAGCAAGGCATCGGACAGAAGTAGGCGCGGATCACGGGCTGTTGATGTGTCCATCGCCACCTGTTTTCCTCGCGGCCGATTTGACAATCTCGGCAACTTAGTAGTATGGCTGGCATTCCTCCTCCTCTGTTCTTGCGCCCATCCTCGTCGCCTTCATTTCCCTCTTTCTCTACCGCAGTTTCACCGGCATGCCGAGTCTCTCGATCGCTCGCGCCTTTAATGCCGCCTTCTCACCCTCGTCTACCCTCGTATACTCCTGTTATGATATTCGTCTGCGGGACATCTGGCATCAGGCAGGGCATGGTCGTGGCCTTTGCGTGCCACACAAAAGGCAACGCGCATATTGTCCTCGTCAGGTGCAACCGTGCCGCTGCCGAGTCCATCCTCGCGACCTTCCCAAAACCGGGCCTGGGCGCCACACACGAATTCGTTGAATGCGACATGACACTGATGTCGAATGTTCGCCACGTCGAGACCGAGCTGCGCGCGTGCATCCAAAAGATCAACTTCCTCATGCTGACACCCGGGGTGCTCACGATGACCGCAAGCTCGCAGTGCACTATTAGTATTACGGACGGTGGCACTTCATCAAGGATTTGTTGCCTGCGGTAGGCCGCGAAGGAGGAAGGCGAGGACGAGAAGGCGATGAGCGTGCTTGCAGCTGGTGGGGCGGCAAGATCGACCTCAAGGACCTGGGGCTTCAGAAGAGCTTCGGTGTCGCGAGCGCGCACTCCGCGACACCGACGTACACCGATATCATGATCAATGTGCGTGCCTACCTCAGATAACCCATTCAATTCTATTATATTCTGCTTTAAGGCTGACTGGTGCGCACTGGCCGGACCTCGCGGTGCGGCAACCGGGCCTCACCTTTATCCACGCCCACCTAGGCGTCGTTACCTCCAACCTCTACAAGTTATCCAACACGCCCCTCGTACGCGCGGCGAACACCTTCCTCGCCCCGCTCGCATCGTTCATATACTCCGTGCAGAGCGCGGGCGAGCATCAGCTGTGCGCGCTCCTCAAGGCGGGGTCCGACGCCGTGCGCACTGGCCCTAAAGGCGGCATGGGGCTGACGAAGGGGTATTTTGGGTCGAAGGAGGCGATGGAGAGGCTGTGGGCGCATGCAGAGGAGGCGACGAAGGCGTGAGATCTGTATTCATGGTTAGAGGTATTATATCTAAATTGACTCGGAGGCACGTTAATGAGGTTACTGCAGGATGAAAAAATAGAGAAGATGGCGCACGCGATAGAGGGCAGAGATTGAGAACCTAACGAAAATATGGTGAACTCGCGCTTGAGCTCTTGCATGTCCCCAGACTCGTGAGGAGCGGTGTACCGCCGTGAGCTTGTGTTTGTTCAAAGGTGGTTGTGTCTTCGAAGGAGTGAGGCAACACGTAGAGCCCTTTGACCTCTTCTGTATGTGCTCCCCACGAGGCTGGGAGTCTTAACGGTAGGCGCACAACTGGTCAGCAGTTGATTCCCTTTAGATTATGACGACAACTCGCCTGCCCTCGAGGGACAGTGGCGATACCGAACCGCCGGCGAAATTGTAGAGATAACGAGAAGAAAACGCGCGTCTCACGAGCTCCTATCAGAATCCATCATTGAATTTATTCCAGTAGAAGCTAATCCTCCGCACTCGTATTTCGGCATCACAACCCATCTGTGGAACCCCAATTCAACTCGTCGTCGGGTCATACATGCAATCGCAGTCACCTTTTCTTTTGGGTTCAGACTTGAACTAAATTTAAAAGTCCAGAATATCAGGACAAGGACCAGGACAGAGATTCACGTTGTGAAACTAGGCATGCACACTGTGAGAAAACAGCTAATCTTGACCTGAAAACCTGGGCATGAATACATCTACAGGGTGAAAGATCGGTCGCGCTGGGCGCATCCACTGCCTGTAGACAAACTGGAACACCTTCTGTGAATCACCCGTTCGATTCGGGGTCGGGTCATCCTCTCTGTGGTATTCAGTTTTTATTTTATTTCCATTTAATGAGACTACATATGTGGAACCCCCGTTAGATCTGGGGTCGGGTCGTGTTTGGTTGCTTGCGTGGATTTTTCTTTGGTTCAGACTCGACCTAAAAATCCAGAATCTCGGGACACGCACCAGGACAGATTTACCCAGTGCAAGTCTATGCAAACAGACCTGGAAACCTGAGGATAAATACAGCCACGAACCTACAGAATGGAAGTTCCGTAACGCGGGGCGTGTCCACTGTCTGTACACTGTGCATCATATCCTGTCCCCGGGTGGTCATATGTCTCTGGAGATCTACCCTTTTTGTGCGCCAGATTCGAACTGTCAAGTCTACAGTATGTCACGGTAAAGGATGAAAAAAGAAGATCTGTAGTCCTGGGCACGTCCACTCCGTGTGCGGTGCGCTGCGCTGTTGGCGTTCTGTGGATCCCCATTCGATTTGAGGTCGCACAGACATTCAGCTTTTTTGTGATTCAGATTAGAACTGTAAAATTCACAGTACGTGACGGTTAGGAAAGGTGCGAGAGGAGACCCGTCGCACGGGGTGCATCCACGTTCTGTATTCGTTGACAACTGGAGATTAGATGTGGAACCCCCGTTCGATTTGGGGTCGGGTCACTAACAGTTCTCCGATTCTTTTTTTCTTTGTTGTCGTTGATGATGAGATTTGAAAATAAAGGACAGTACCAGGACTGATATTTACACAGTGTAAGCCCGCGAGCGGTCTCAACTGTGAAAACAGGTTGAGCAGAAATACAGTCAGGAAACCTAGAGAAGGGAAGGCCCATAGCGCTGGGTGCGTTCACTGCTCGTCCGCCATATCCGTCAAGAGCTTATGTGGATCCCAAGGACCAGTTAAGCAATGGCTAATATATCTCTCGTACGCTTCTCTTTATTTCTGCAGCTGCCTATTGTGAGCATTTATGTCCCTTGGGGTACCTAAACTAACGAGCGCTTCTCCAGCAAAACTCGTTACAGTTGTAGCTCCATTCCAGACCTCCGCTTAGGCGGTTTCTGCCCAGATACTGGGCCACAACGTACGCTGTGCAGCAGGAAGAGCTCGATATCGAACTAGACGGAACCCACCCATACACGGGCCGTGATGATAGATGAATATATATCACATACAACCCTTCCTACAACTGTGTCGAGCGAACACGAACAGCAACCTTGGTCGAAGTCATGTATAAAAATTCTCCCATTCTTCTTCCCCCTTGGTTTGCCGCCGATGAGATCCGAAAGCCCGAACGAAAATGAAGGCAAGTACCAGGACAGAGGTCCACACTGTGAAACCAGTGAATCTTGATTCTTGACATGACAGTATGGGAAACCATATAATTCTCACCTGAAAAAATTGAGCATAGACACAGCCACGGACCTAGAGGAGGGAAGATCCGGAGCGAATGTCGGGCCAAGTGCCAGGACAGAGGTTCACGCTGCGAAACCAGTGAATCTTGGCAGGACAGTATGGGAAACCAGATAACATTGACCTGAAAGCTTTGCACATAAATACAGCCACGGAACTAGAGGGAGAAAACCCTGTAACGCTGGGCACATCTACTTCCGATAGGTCGTTGATGCCGCGGTACAAGTAAACACCCGTGCAATCCGGGGTCGGGTCGCGTTTGATCGCTTGTGTGGATTTCTTTTGTGTTTCAGATTCGACCTAAAAAATTGGGGCCAGTACCAAGACAGAGATCTGAGGCGACCCTTCTGCAGGCGTCGACAGTATGGCTTGTGTGTGGGCTGAGTGGCCCATGGTGGTATGCGGCGGGATCATCGACCCAGACTGTACGTTATGAATAAAGCGTACATTTACTGATTTATTAATGCAAATGACGTTTGCGCAGAACACCATTCAGCTCAAGGCAGTTATTTCGTCGCTGCATGGCTTTCACAACCTTACACATTGAGATAGTTGAATGCGCCAGGAGCGCACATATTTCTCGAGGTTATTGGGCTCAGTACACGCCTCCATGGACGTCACTATCATCCATCCGGGAAGATGGGGCACACTGTGCCATCTCAGCTTCATGTCTTTTGGTTTGGGAACCAGTCCGTTTAGCCTCATTTTCCATGCCCGCCACTTTTCTAACTCATTTCCTGTAGATATAATGTTCGTGAATCTGTCTGTAATAATCTCTGGCGCTCTCTGATTGATTGATACGGTAGTCTCACATCGTAACTGATAACCGGCGGGGCCAATCCGGTGAATGTTCTGACCGGTATGAACACAATCGCTGCCTGCTTCCTTATCCCTGTCGGTGTGGTAATCCACACTCCTGTCAGCGGGCTTTCC
Organism: Mycena leptocephala; assembly: GCA_029378395.1. NCBI lineage: Eukaryota > Fungi > Basidiomycota > Agaricomycetes > Agaricales > Mycenaceae > Mycena > Mycena leptocephala. Next base: position 17,294 of record JARJLF010002821.1, read on the forward strand.
GTGCTAGTGCGTTCTCCATTCCTTTCCCCTGCTTATATTCAACCATATCGTCAAGCCTTCTTCTCCGATTATATTCATACAGTCGTGACTTTCTCCATCATCCTCGCGATGTCATTCTGCATATTTGCCACGAACGAGGCGCTTGGGTACTCGCCGAGCGAGGTCTGCAGATCGCCGCAGAGAATTATCCGGTTGGAGACGCCGCGGGGGGATCATATACGACGATGCGGTCGCTGAACCATAGTCTCCAGGTATGCATGGATCAAACATAATAGCGAGTCCGATGGCTCTATTTTTTTTTGTTTTAACTCAGGAAGGATGGTCTAAAAAGGCTCAGTTTGGTTTTCCGGGCAACTCTGAGGGTTATAGTCGCTGTTGGCCTTCGTAAATTTGCCTGCCTACTGCGACCATCTCACTGATCATTGACTTGCCTACCCAAAGGGAATGTAGATTACCACCAAATAACACCCACAGAAGTATGAGGGTCATAGGATGTGAGGTTGTGAATTATGAAGTTGAACTCCGCATACAGTGAATTTGGGTTGATTCGGATGAGGTATCCTAGAATTATGGGTGCAGTCAAGATTCTTCGGACATTAAAACTCATCGACTGCCCAATAACTTACCCTGGGCCCTTTCAACATGCGCAAAAGTATCGTAAAATGTGCCGGCTAAGCCAAGGTCAAGCTATCACATATGGCCCTGCATTTTTAAGGAGCATAACGACTTAGAATACCAGGCAATGAACAAGCCAGGGGAATAATTCCTCTGATCAGCCCGCTCTAACCTTAGTTCGTTTGTACAGACAAACGAACCCCAAGCCAGTTCACCGTACTACATAAATACTGTGTTCTGTGACAAGTTGACTTGTGGCTATTACTCGATGGCGGGGCTAAACATTCTAGAGCTCCGCCTTCTCCCTGGTTATGGACTCTTCAACGGTCTGTATAAAATCTTTTTTCGCAAAATATTATGTGTTTGCAGTAGTGTTGCCGTCGAGTCGAGTTGAACTCGAGTTTGCACTCGACTCGAGGATCGAGTGACGCAAACCGACGTCATCGAGTGAGTCGAGTCCTAACTCGATCGAGTCGAGTTAACTCGGAAAAAGTTCCCACCAGCCAAAATGTCGTTGTCGGATAATCCCGAGGTGTGAGAACTTCGCCCAATTGGGATGGGCTGACCCCAAATTATCACAACCACTGTGTATTGTCCCGATAACTCGAGAGAAAAATAGGGGGCCATCTATTACCCACATGTAATTGTTTCGCAGCTTTTAACCGGCTATTTCTGACGCTTTACAGCTGTTATAGCAAATATCACCCGATTTAGCATGAAAATCACGTATGGCTCACTCAGTTGAAGGAAAAGAGTAAGAGAAACTCCACAAAGCAAATATATCACAACTTATATTACCTCGGGGTAGCATCCGATGGTCAACGGAGGCTCAGTCCGCTGAATTCTAGAGCGTCAGTTTTTTCTGGAGCCGTGGGAACGTCGACTCGATCGAACTCGAGTCGAACTCGACCAAACTCGGTAGATCGAGTTTGTCATCGAGTTTACACTCGACTCGGCTCGACTCGACTCGGCGGCAACACTAGTTTGCAGACCGCCGATGTGCAACGTGGTTAGTACGTTCTGTGGTCTGTGGTCTGCGGTTACCCGAGTGTTTGCCGGGATGCCGAGTAAACGGATCATCAGCCGAGTTCCCACGTTTGAAGACATAGAGGGCGAGAATCAATGGTGAAATGGGTGGGGTATGTCTTGCATGAGACAATTTACCCCTTCCGCATTTTGTAGGCTCACGCTAATTTCGAACAAGAAATCAAAGAAATAGTAAACTGTTGCTGCCTGGAGTGCTGTACAACATGGGTGAGATGTAGAGACATGTAGAATGTGGGTAACGTTTCAAACACGAGAACAGATGCACAGTAGTCTCTCGCCTCTGTCTGTACACTTTATTAGTTGAAATTCAATCAGCAAGGCGTATACAATGCCTGTTAAAGTGAAACCGGGACTCGGCCCGCTATGGCAATCGACATCAAGTGATCGGTGTCTTGCCAAATTCGAACCTTGAGTTCTGCACCAAACTCTGGACTTGGACAGAGCTAGTTGTTCAATGGTTTGAACTTTCAAAAAGCACTGAAATCTTCAAAAACCATCGACCAAGGAGCAGAAAACCAGCAAAACCAGGTTCTCTAACCACGAGTTGCGACAAAACCACAGTTCGCGCATCACGAACATGGCGGGTTACTTAACATCCCGGAACCACACAATATTCAGCGATAAAAAAGGTCATAGTTCTGCGGCCTCTGTTGCCGGTCACAGTTTTAACCGATCCACAATCAAATATCTGGAATGTTCTGTGGCGCGGATTCCCACCAAACGAACTTCTCAAGCCCAAGTTCAACTCGAATTGAGGTGCAGATAATCTGGGTGTGTTTGATTGAACTTCCTATCAATTTTCATCATTCGCTTGAGCGTGGTTTGAAACCACTTGCAGCTGAGCGATAGGAACGCAAAGTACAAGTCAACTCGGGTCCAATTTCATATATAATACCGAATTTTAACTTGGTACATACCGATCGCGATGAACTGGCCGAATGACTTGCATCGTTGACTTGAGAATGGGGTGCATACCAGCGGAACGATAGGACTTGTGGATTGACTTTGTTCATTTCCTTGATGATGGTGGAGGGAGGTATATACCTAGTTAACTCGGAACCCACAAGTCAACTTTGCTTCAAGTTCACTTGATTAACTTGTCGTGCACAAGTTTACCTCGGCATGCAATAATTGATTTGTGGATTGACTTGCATCATCAACATGAGTCTGGGATTTAGCTGGTTGAAACATAATCCGTCATTTTATGTTCTCAGCAGGACTCATTCAAATTAAATTTTCATCAATAATCAACCTACCTTCCCCTGTAATGATATTTGATTTTATCTGCGCTACGAGGCAAACGATTCATGGAAAAGCCTCGAGTGCAACATTTGACGTTTCAACACCCTATGTTCGTCGCTGAAGCACCCGCCATTCTTGTAGAGCGAGGTGGTGTCATCAACTGAGATATTTGCTCCACCGACGCTCGCCGATAATTTCGCCGCCGACAACGACGAGCACCTCCCAAAAGCTTTGGCAGCAATTGAAGTGTTCGGGGAGACGTTCTGACCCATCTGGCTGCAGTGGGAGAGGTGAGTGTAAAGGGGCGCCAACACAAGTTGATCCACGCGCAAGTTAAACAAGTTAACCCGCCGAAATTCAACCTCCGCTTGGTGCGCACTGGTAAGCCAATTCTGCCTGGTCAATCGGTTCTTCCTCGCCAGTCGCGTGAAGCTCACGAGAAGTACGGGAATTCGCCCGCAGTGGGAATCCCCGGCAGCTCTTTGGTGGATATTTCGAGGGATATTCGGGGATGTTACACGGCGTTGAGAGTGCGGTCCTCCTCCAATGGCTCCCTCCACTGTTTGTATTGCCCCTCATGCCCGAGGCTGAATTTTGACCTGGATCTTGCTACATTGAACTTGTAACTGTTGAATTTCGCACAATAGAAATGATTTTTTCCCCTTTCTCCGGTCTATTCATTATCTACCGATCCCAATGAATCAGAACCAAGTATGTACCTCGTTTTTCTTCGGGAAAGATCAGTTGAAGTGCATCTCGTACCTGTCATCCTCGATCTCTGTCACCCCCACGGGCATGCCGGGACCAGATGATGGATAATTACCATTAGCACGATGTCGAACTTGATTCAAACGACGAAGTAATCGCCGTTCATTTGAGACTTGCATCGCGATTGGGAAATGTGTCAACAATTTAAATCTTACTTCATGCATTTTGCGTTGCCTTGTCCACCTCGCGCCGCAAGAACGCAAGCAAACCTGCTTGTGAGCGGCTGCTCGTGCATGGAGAGTAGTTGTTGAACTAAGTTGATCGGCGATCACCAATTCGGCACTCGGCGAAGCACGTGATCGCGTAACTTTCGTCATTCCCTTCCACCCTCTCCCCTTCCTTCTCAACCAGACTCAACCCATTTCTCGTTACGCTCAAATTCTCGCAACAACCACCCTAATAGCAGCTCCATCTAAGATGTTTGATACCATACCCACATCCGTAACAACAACACTCGTCCCCGCGAAGCGTTCTCGTACTGCTATGCTATGCTATGCTACGCTGCCCTCCTCGCTCGTTCCCACCCGTTCCCTGCTCTCGTCTGCCCACTCCTCCCCATTCCTTCTCGTTCTTCCCCTCTTTGCGTGCTCATGCTAAGCCACCCCATTCCCCCAGTCGAAGCAGCCGCCGTCAGCGCCGTGGGCTCCGTCGAAGTATAAGCGGATGAGGCGGCCGAAGCGACGGAGGAGAACAAGGACGCCGCCGCGGTGGAGAAGGAGATCAAGGCGAAGGAGGAGGCGGTCGTGGAGGCGGAGGCGGCGACGAAGAAGGTGGGTTTTTGTTTGTGTTCTTTTTGATTTTGATTTCTTTACTACGTGCGGCGGGGGCGACGCCCCGCTACGGCTCGACACCTCTCTCCCCTCGCACGCGATTGCCCATATCCCATCTCCTACTCCCTCCTCTCCCTATTCCTCTCCTCCCCGCCTGCCATATTCCCCGCCCTCCCCTTCCACCTATTCCCCGCCCTCCGTCACCTCCCTGCCCCCTCCCTCCTCTCCCCGCCCACTCTATCCCCCTATCCCTTTTCCCTACCCTTCCTACTGACAATAAAACTAACACCGCAACCCACAGGCCGAAGCCAAATCCGCCGCCGCCAAAGCCAAAGCCGCCGCCAAAGGAGGCAGCCGCCCTGGAAAAGGCCAAGGCCGAGTACGAGAAGGAGGTCGCGCACCTGACCAAGCTGACTGCAGAAGCGGGACGACGTGATTGAGAAGGCGGGGGAGGAGTCGAAGAAGGCCCTTACGACGGCGTCGATCATCCGGCGCAAGGAGGAGGCTTCGGCGCAGAGCGCGCGGGCGAAGACGGATGAGAAGGTGCGTTCTTCGCTTTACTATTGTGTCTCAAGTCGAGACAGAATGAGGGACGCACGGACGCTGACTTTGATTTTGACTACATAGGCAGCGAAAGCGCCTGAGCGCAGAGAAAGACGCGTGGAAGGAGCGCCAGGCGGCGGAGAAGGAGGCGCATGCGGCGTTTGCGAAGGTGTGTTTCTTTGCTTCAAGTTTTCTTCGGCGGTTCCCCGTATTCATATCCTCGCCCATACACGCATACTACTTAAACGCCCGCGCCACTCACCCACACATTTATACACATACCGACGCCCGCGCTTCCTCTTCTCCACTCACCCACACATACAAATACTAGCCATCGCTCGCGCCTATACTCATACCCATACTCCCATATACTAACCAACGCTCGCGCTATACACTTTTCTCTTCCCCGTTCCTCGCACTCCCACTCATCCGCTTCTCATCCCCTTCCTCCTATATACTCACCACCGCTCTCTCATCCTTCGTTTAAATGCTCACGTCGTTCGCATGCAGCCAAACTAGCCACCTCCGAACGCGAGAAGGCCGAGAAGGCCGCCGAGGCGGCACAGAAAGCTGCCATCAAGGCGATATTGGCGAAGAGAGATAGGGCGTTTAAGGAGGCGGAGAGGGAGAAGGTGCGTTGGTTTTTTTGGACTATCCGGTTTTTGAAGAGAGAGAGAGAAGGGACGGGTTTTCTTTGGGCGGGGATGTTTTTCTTGCGGAGCGATCGGGTATGGGGCGTTACCTGTCGGGCGATTGCGAGGGGATGTGGGGAGATGTGGGAATATTAATGTGGGGATTGACCAAGTCGTGGTTATTGTGTTGTGGAATGTGGAGGATGGTGGTCGCGCTCGCTCGCATGGCTGTGTTACTTTCCACCGAGACAATTCTCCCATCCCCTCCCATTTTTTTCTTTCGCTCCTCCTTCTTACTTATTGACGAACAAAAACCCACAACAAACAGCCGAGCGCGCAGCCGAGCACGACGAGGCTGCTGCGAACAACCTCAAGGCGGGCGAGGGCGCGGAGGCGGCGCTGCCGCCGACGCTGTTGGAGTGGATTGGGAGTTTCATTGTAAGTGGTTTCGGTTTCTCTTTTTTTTCTCATTATGAAGGGAATGCTGATGGGTGAATTTTACATTATAGTGGGGCGCGAAGAGCCTGGCACCGGAGGTGGAGGGTGCGAAGTATAACTTACATAAATCCCTCGTCCCGCGACACCGTCGGCTATCTCAAGACCCCGACTGCTGGACGTGATTGAGTCCTTCATCCCATTCCGTCTTCGATCTCCCATCCATCTTTTCGCGAATTGTATCATCCATATCCATACCCAAGCCTGCATGCCGAACCCTTCACCATTGTCGATAATCCTTTATCACTGCACTGCGAACCCTTCCCGTATTTTCGATAATTTACTTCTCCATTTAGGCATCCTCGTTACGAACCCACCTACTTCATGACCACGAATTACCACTGGCTCTGACTACGACCACGACCACGACCACGACCTACGACTTCTGATTTTGCATGATGACCTCACCCCGTTGCGCACCGATTAATATTATTTCTCATTGTTATTACTTGGTTGTCTTCGTCGGTGTTGGAGTGCGTAGTGCTTCGAGCATAGGTGCCCAAGTCTGGTTCTTGTGCTTGAAGATCAGCAGGAGAGCGACAAAAAAAATTGGGAGAGACGAGAGAGAGAGAGAAAGGATTGAATCTATAGCTATGGCCTGGCCCGAAACAAACGGGCGGCGTCCCGCTGCATTTCTTTGATGTTCACGATTATCCCCGGCGGGTGCGGACCATCCGCTAATAGGGCTCTGTGATATGGTAGGGTGAGATGTATTGTCTAGTTGCGGGTAGTTTCGAGAACACCAGCGCCATCGTCCTGCCCGAAGTTTTGGTGTGCGTGTTGGCTCGATATCGGATCTGGTCCGCAGTGCACAGACTCGGATGACCTCAGAGTTCTGGAGAATGCAAGCCGGTGGAGCTGTTAGTACTCGGAATTGGTGTGTTTCCGGAATGAGGTCGCAAGGTATTACTAAAACGCGTCGCACCGGTCTTCAAAGCTGTCAAGACCAGTTAATTTTGTATGCCAACTTTAACTCAAGTTGGATCGAATTTTGGACTTTAAATCGGGATGTCGGAAATACAGTCTTGTTTTGGTTTTGACCAACTGGAAATGATGGTCCGAGTTTAAAGGAATCAAATTCTGAAGTGGTGAACGAGGTGAGTATTTATGTACTCATGTTACACTGGTACCAGTGACTGAACAATAGAGCTATTTACCCCCAATCCCAATCACTGTTTAGAGTAACCTCAAAATAAAAGCAAGAGTGTCGAACACTCAGAGTTGGTGTATTCAAAGAGTTATGTGTTGAAACCAGGAAAGTACAAATGTGCCTAGGATGAACATGGATGTACTTCAAAGTGCTCGATGCGGTGTTCAGTACCAAGAATCCAGACCACTAAAGTCCAGAATTATAACCCGTCCATCCCTCATTCCTAAGGCCACTCGATGCCCACATGAGGCAAGTTAGCCTCCCTGAATTCAATAGGAATCCAACAAACATTTCTTCGGTGCGCCCGACAGTAAAGCCATCCATCAGCCGTTAGATATAGCTGAATCCGGCCACTCACAGGGTCAACGAAGGCATTAGAGCCAGGTGCGGATATGCAGGGAGCGGGTATTGTGTCTAGCACAGGACCGTTGTTAAAGAATGGCCCAAAATTAGGGATCATGAAGACCTGTAGTTGGGAATCACTGGTGGAATCCCACAGACGAACAGTGCTGTCCTCTGATCCAGAGACAATATGGGTGCCATCAGGGGAGAACACAACTGAATACGCGTAGTGGGAATGTCCCTTCAGTGTCTGAAGATGTGAGCCACTGGTGGAGTCCCATAGGCGAACAGTGTTATCCTCTGATCCAGAGGCGATGTGGGTGCCATCCGGGGAGAATACAACTGAAGTCATGCGCCTGGAATGTCCCTTTAGGGTCTTCAAATGTGAGCCACTGGTGGAGTCCCACAGGCAAATGGTGTTGTCCCAGGACCCAGAGGCCATGTGGGTGCCATCAGGGGAGAATGCGACTAATAAATCGCTGGATGTCAACTGTGTCAGAACCACGAATAGTGCCTGATATGAAATTAACTCAATTTAGTCGTAGACAGATGGGCCTGGTCAGGACACAAATGTCAGCGAACTGTCTTATAGTCGAGGAAATAGAAGTGATAGGTTTTGAAAGCAATGAAACAGAGGTGTAAGCCTGCGGACTCCGAGGCTGCGGAGATTTTGTGAGGAACAGCGGTACTATCTGCCCCTTCAGTAACATCCCAATAAAGCGTTGGAACAACATTTGAACAACATAGTTCACAGTGTTTGTTCAGAGCAAGCTTGACACCCGCCTACAATATACACCGTTCTGCAACTCCACAGTACATGCTGTAGTAAGGTTTAACAATGTGATATTTGTCTGCGCACAATCTGCGCAAATAATGCTTAGGTACCGATGATCTAACTCCTGGAATCGGTGCGTGTTCTATTGGTATCTTGAGGATCTCTGTAAGGATAGCCACCCTTACAGTACCACATGTATATCTTCAGTAAACTCGTCGTTCATATTTGTGGACCTGATGAGTATAATATAACCCCCCCCCCCCCCCAGACCTATTCACGGATCAGCAGATATTCTTCGCGGGTACCTCGCTCGCTCACCGCGAGGCAATCCACGACGACTTCGCCATCACCTGATTCACATCTTCACCAAAGTCTTCACTGCTTCCTGCTGCCAGTGCGGTGATCGCGGCGTGAGGTTCTTTTGCATGGCGCATTCTCAGTGGCCTCTCGATACCTGGGCAGCCAGAGCCCGAAGATTCAGAAGGTCGACCAAGCGCGTCCGCAAGGAATCCGCGTACGTAACCTCGGGTCAAAACTCGCTTATGTTTGCTACGTATCACCATCCAACAAGTACTGTCAACTAACTCAGCTTCTTATCGTACCTGGTGGGTAAAGCACAAGCTCAGGATCCTCAGACCTTCTCAAAAGCTTCGAAAACACCGGCGCAAGGTTCTGATTCTAGGAGGGTCGAACACCGACGCAGTCGATCACCAGTCGTTCTCCCATGAGTTGAAATCGTTCCCTCCAGAAGAGCAACGGCAAGCACCCTTTGCCGGATTTCCGGCGCATCGTTTGCGTAACTCCTCCCCTGGTCTAGATAAAAAGCCAGGTCAATCGAAAATTTGAGCCCGCTTCAAGGTCGCTCGCCGCCATCCACCACCATTCAGCTCGTGCTCGTGCTCGGCTGGTCAACGGCTTCCCCGATTCGGTGTACCGTATATGCGTTCGCTTCTATCTGTCCTTAGTCCGAACTGTATACTCGGGAGTTCCTAGTTCCAGAACTGAGCCTTGAGTGCCTGAGCTGGACTGTATACCCGGCCATATGCGCGACCTCTAATCTCCTCGCTTCACCCACTGTTCCTGGAGACAGAATTATAACCGTGTGTTTTTCCGCCAATTTCGGGAAAGCGATGGTCTCAAAAGCTGTCCTCTGGACTGTTCCTTCGTGGCTCATTTATTCTGCTACAACACCCACAATGCGCTTCTACACCTCCTTGTTGCTCTTCGTTTCTTCAGTCGTAGCTCAGACCCCGCCGTCGCTGCCGACCAACACTGTCGTCAACATCCAAGACTACAAAGGCAACGTTTTTGACCTAGCCTTTGGGAGCTCGGCAGACCTCGCACCCGTGCAGACGCTCAACCTCAAGCCGTTCGAAGGCTCCCAGGAAGTGTGTACTCTTTCGCCGCCCTGACCTTGCCCTCTCATAAATCGTACAGTGGGTCGTGAAACCCAACGGGACTCTGTTCTCCGTCACGAACCCGGTCGCGGCGACATTTCTCTCCTTCACGCTGTCCGCCACCACGCTGAACCCGGAATGTGCCCAGGCTTGCGGACGCCCGAGCGTGCAGACCCTCTGGAACATTACCCTCAATGCGAACAAACTTGGCTACAAGTTCGTCTGTGTCTCTTATCTGCTCTCAGTTTTTGACGGCCCACAGCGTCATTGAACCCAAGTCCGGCTTGGCCCTGATGAGCTGGGCCTTGAGCAATTCCACCAGCACAACTCCGGTGAGTTATATTTTTGTTCCGATCAGCAGCGATTTTCTCTAAAGCACACCAGGTCACCCTTCAGGTCTTTAATTCCGGGGAGAAGCAGCAGCTTTTTACTTTTCCTTTCTGTGAGCCCACCATTTCGTATGCGAATTGTCCACTGAGCCTTTGTTGGAAGATCCGGAGGCTGTGCGAGCATCGGAGCTCAGGAAACCGTGGGAGTTTAGGTCTGTCAGCATCGGGCTGACTGATGCGCCCCCGAGGGATTACTCAGCAAGCTCCAAGGTATATAAAGTAGAGACTATTCTGTACCTACCTCATCCGTTTGTAACCAACCCTTGCCTTGGCTCCTGTGTCCTCAGGGAGTCAAGCAAGATGAACACCCAAAATTCCTACAAGCCTTTGCCTGAAAATCAGTCATTTGAAAAAAGCCTTGTTTACCCATGAAGTTTTTGGCAATGTGTTGGCAATGGATCTGGAAGATTGATGGATTTTGGTTGAGAAGAGTCTGGCGAGCCTAGTTTGAGACGTACCTTAGCGAATGAGTATTCTGGAACAACTGATATTTTATTATGAATTTCGTTTGAGGGAACAGGAGTGAACTGGTACAAATTACTCGGCCAGACAGCTGCACGATTTGATGTCATCCGATAGGTGGTATTGAACTGGGTAAAGAGGGGTACACATGCTCCTGGTTTCGATCTTATCGGCTCCGGACCTGGTCCCGTAAACCTGTGAAGTTACTGAATATGGAATTCATTTCCTGCAAATATAATGTTCGTGGATCTGCCTGTAATATCTCTACCTCTTTCTGATGGATAGACATGGCAGCCTCACATCGCAGTTGATA